>JAASFI010000735.1:0-18569 GCA_023333705.1 Globisporangium viniferum | reverse complement strand
CCAGTGCTACGCTGTGACGAAGTTGACGCTCGAGTTCCACCAGGGAGGGTACGTGGAACCTTCGTCGTCGACCACTCCAGCGTTGTCTGACCCGTACAAGGAAACCTACCCAATCGTGCTCGATGTGCTCGTGGTGATTTGGTGCATTGCTGCGTTTGGGAGCTTCTGGCTCAAAATGTGCTGTGCGGATGCGAACGCAGAACGTTTAGCTGAGCTCAACCAGGAGCAGTCTGTTGCGGCCACAAGAGCGCGACTAGAGGACTCGACTTGGACCATGGTGAACGCATTCGGGTCACTCCTCGGAGGGTGGGCTTCTGTGTGTTTGGGGCGTGTTATGTACGTACATGAACGATCAATGGTTCCATCAGGAGCTTGGTAGCCTGGTCATCCCTGGCAAGAGCTTCAACGAGGACTCGGACGTGCTGCTCGAAGCGGCACGTTCGGCTTCCGCATCCTCAACAACTTCCGTGCGCACCCGCGTCTGAACATCCTCACGCACACGATCGAGAGCACGTCGCGCCAGTTCCGCTGGGTCTTTGTCGTGTTTATCGCCATCTTCCTCGGGTTCGCCATCTCCGGCAACCTCTTGTTTGGCGACCGCGTCCGAGAGTTCTCGTCGTTTGGTCAATTTCTCAAGGCGTGCATCAACATGCTCTTTGGGAACTTCGACTACGCGGCGATCTAGGATGTCTACGCGCTCGCGCCGATACTCTACTACCTGACGTTCATGGTCGCCATGACGTTCTTGCTGCTCAACATGATGCTCGCGATCATCGTGGACGCGTACGCGGAAGTGGTGACGGAGAAAGCCCAAGTCACAAAAAACCTGTCGATGTGGCAAGCGCTGGGCAATATCATCTGGAACTTCTTTTAGGTTCCTCGCCACGTGAGCAAGCGCATCAAACGAGTATGTGGCAGTCGAACTCGACACAGCAAGCGCAGTATCCTGACGCATGGCAAGACAGGGACGATGCCGGCTGGCCCCTTAGCTGACCTTCGTGCTCTGAGCAGAGATGACGTGGTTTCAAGAGGCAAAATTCGACCCCAGCTGCTTCTCAAGGTACCGGAGATTCTTCTCAAGGTCTGGAACGTGGCAACAGCAAAGGCGACAACGATGCAACGGCGACCGAGATTTCGCTGGAGGCTACGCACAAACAGCTCGATGGTGGCGGCAACAAGGATACCAACGCAGCGACGACTGTGAAAGCATTCGAGAGTATCTGCGAAGACGAAACTGGCGATAGCAATCACGACAAAGCACTCACGATCGAAGATATGCTGGTGAGTGCCAGTACAACCGATGACCCATATGGCGGCAGCCGCGATGGCACCAAGGAAGCGACGGTGGACGCCAAACCAGTCGACATTACTGAAGGAAACGCAGTGATGACCGACGACAAAACCAGCGACAGCCTCAACAACAGCAAAGCAGCGACAACCGACAACTCTGAGGCTCTGCTGACGGCGAAAACCTTGCAGGACTGGTTCATGGGAGCAAACATCTCTGACAAAGCAGCGCGGAAGACGATAAAGTACATCCGAAAGGGCATGGGCGAGAGCAACGGAAGCCAAGACGCAACTAAAGCGGACCCGTTGGTTCGTATGGCGGACAACGATGAAAGCCGCAGCAGGGATCCAAGGATCTCCCACGAGGGTGAATTCTCAAACGCTCGCGACGGCGGCGCAAAGCTACCCGCTGCGGCTCCACACGCACTCCAAGAAGCGGCCACGGCCACCCAGTTGCTCAAGAAAATTGACGGCTTGGAAGCCAACGTCAAGGAACTGAAAGGTGACATCGAAGTCTTGAAAAAGAACCTCGACTTCCTGGTCCATAAACTGTCCGAGAACTAACTTTGGTAACGCGAAATAGAGTTTGTTGCTTGTATAGAACCAACGCTAGCATAGGCGGTGCGCTTCTGCTGTTGGGCCGTTGGTCCAAGTTTGACTGAGGTTCACAGGGACGATTCCGCTTGCTTCGAATTTTTTAGCTCGCTTCGTTGCGCAGCAGCTACTGTAGTCCTCCACGTTGGATGTCATGTGGTTGAGATGACGCAGCGGCCATTGAGCTTTCAAATCTTTCTCAAACTTTGTTTCAGCGCATTCATCGTTGTCACTTCAAAATTCGCCGAAAAAACTCACCGTTGGTCCCGATTTTTGAGCTAGTGTCCGATGACTCGGTCACCGAGTACGCGGATGGAGCAACAGCAGCAGTCCCGTCGCTGCCGGCGATGGTGACGCCAGAAGTATCCCCAGCGCCAATCCCAGTGGTTCTCGCCAATCTGGACACCGAGTTCTTCGCATCCCCTTTCAGCATCCCTTCAAACGACGTCGCGATCATGAGCGGCAAGTTGTCCTGGTAGTGCGACGTCGTGCTCTGCAGCGAGTCGGTGCGGCCAAAGAGCACGCCGCGCGCGACAATGAGCTGTAGCATCATCTCGAACACACGTACACACTCGGATGGCTTACGGATCACCATGAGTCCCACTTCCTGTCCCGCCTGAAGCCCGCTCGTCTTCCAGTACTCGGCCCCATTGTCACCACCACCACCTGTTGACCTATTGTCTTGCTCGCTAGCCGCAAGCGCTTCATCCAGCCAGAGCCGCTTGCGCTTGTCGAGGATCTCAAAGATGAGCTTTCCCCACTCTTCCTCGGTCTTGCCGTTTGGGCTTTCACTCGAGCGCTCTCGCTTGCACATCTCGCGATACGTCTCCACGGCGATGCTCAGCGCGCTCTGGAACAGCGGCCGCGACAGGA
Organism: Globisporangium viniferum; assembly: GCA_023333705.1. Classification (NCBI taxonomy): domain Eukaryota; phylum Oomycota; class Peronosporomycetes; order Pythiales; family Pythiaceae; genus Globisporangium; species Globisporangium viniferum. Next base: position 15,815 of record JAASFI010000735.1, on the reverse strand, counting down.
TCACCTGGAGCAGCGCCTCCGAACTCAGCGACAGCAAGTCGCACGCGCAGACAGTCTTGACCGTGCACTTGCTGACCGAGTAGCCCAGCAGCCCCTGCTCGCCAAAGAAGTCGCCGTTCTTGAGCCATACCTCGGCGTTCTGCTGACCCGACACATAGAGCGACACGCTATAGGACACCAAGTGCCCCTTGACCACAAAGTACATCTCCTTGGCGACGCTGCCTTCCACTAAAACGCACTCATCGCGCGGGAACCCTTCGTACTTGAGATGCTGACTGAGCGCGTGCGTCAACGACTCGAGCTCGCGGTCGTGTGGGTGGCTCGTCGTGAACGGACGAAACACGCTCGCGAGGAACGTGTGCAGCGGCGCGCTCGCGATGAACTCAATCGACTCGGTGCGGATGAGCTGCGGGATCTCGTCGAAGATCGCCTGGTAATTGACGCCGCGATGCGCCGACCACAGCGACGAGAGGAACGCGTGCGCGCGCGCCTTCAGTTTGCCGCTCACCTGCCAGCGTTCCAGGTACAAGTTAATCGCGATGTGATTCTTCCGGAACTCCACCTCGTTGCTGATGTACGACGTGTACAGGTTGGCGATCTCGCCGATCATGAACGACATGACCAGCAGTCCGAGGAACGACACCGATGTGCTGAAGATGTAGTCCAGCTCGTCCTCAGGCGTGAACGCCTTGCCGCGCTTGACGAACGCGGTCGTGGAGAGGAAGACGCCGCGCAGGAAGCGCAATAGCAGCCACTCGACCGACGGATCCTCCGATGGGGCCACGAGGAACGCTGCGGGTGCGGACCAGTTGTCCCAGTCGTCTGGGTCGCGTTTCTGGCCATCCCCCGTCATGACGCTCACGGAGAAGTACGCGCACGCGCACCAGTGCATGAATACGAAGCAGAGCATCCAGAGCGTGAAGATGCGGTTCGTCTCGTACGACACGCTGCGCCGGTTGATCTCCTTCATGTAGTGCGGGAAGTTGACGAGCTTGACGCACCGGTTGATGCGGAACCAGGGCGATCGGTAGAAGTCCGAGAGGAAATGGTCGATCGGGAACGCCGCGAGCACGTCCAAGAAGAGCCGCTCCTTCTTGTACGACAGGCGGTGGCGCTGCTCGTACAGCTCCATGGACGCTGAGCCCTCGCGCATGTTCCAGTTGAGCCAGATGTCCCACGCGAAGAGCACTTCACAGAGCAGCTCAAGCACGCGCAGTGCGATCGGGAGCACACCATAACGGTCGAGCGGGTCAAACGAGATGCGGTACGGCACTGCCAGCGACATGCACACGGTCCCAACCGCGATCGCCTTGAGCCACCGGACGTGGAACATACTCTGCGCCTCAGTGCACTTCAAAAGCGAGTCGATCCAGAGTGGAGACACTTCTCTGTCAAAGCGCAAGTCTGAGATACTGTTGCCGTGCCGTTTGCTGCCTCGATGCCCCGAGGGTGGCTTGTGGCCGCCCGGCCCCGTCGCAGAGGAAATCGAAGAGTTGCTAGGGACTCGACTCAGCATTCGCTTCGTTCCCGACGTGAGTCGGTCCGTGAACGTGAGCGAGCGGCGGTCCACGCTTGGTGCATTACTACTCGCGTCTAGCACATCCATCTGCGCCAAGCCTTTATCCGCCAGCACCGACACATCCTGCTGCTCTTCCATGTACAAGTTGCGCAAATGCTGCTGCTCCTGCTGGATGTTGACGATCTTGAGCACTTTCTTCTTCCATTCGGGGTACCTCTCAAACACGAGCTCGAGCGAGCGTCGCGACAGCTTGTAGAGCACACACGATGTTTTCGAACGCGTGTGCGCACTACGAGGTTTGCAGGTGAAGAGCGCGACTTCGCCAAAGTAGCTTCCCGAAGTGAGCTCGTTTACTTTCTTCATCTGCGACATCGTGTGCGGCTTCTTCGGGTCTCCGGACGAAAAGTACGTGTGGAAACTGGTTGGCGACGGCGTCGGCGCGGCTGACGATGTCCTCGGAGGTTTCTCATTCGAGAGCTTCCTCCTGAGCGTCTCGATCGGCACAAGGACCTCCAGGATACCTGTAAACACAAAGAACATGTCGCTCCCCTCTTCGCCGTAGCGACACGCGTACTGATCTTTCACGATCAGCACCTGGGAGAACTGGGAGACCAGCATCCGCGTCACCGAGCCTTCCATCCCCGAAAGGAACGCCACTTTCACGATCATCGGCTGCAGGTGCACGAGGCGAATGTCAGTCAGTAGCGACGGCGGGAGGCAGCGCTCGAGAACGTGCTCCTGGGTGATGGTGTGGAACCGTTGGAAGAAGAAGTACATCTTCAGCTTGTCTTCAATCGAATGCGGGAGCTGGAAATGGGCGAGCAAGTGCCGCAGCGAGCTCATCTTGGCATTGAACTCGCGCGTGTCTGCATCGACGAGCTCCACCACATCCGACAGGTTCCCCACGATAAATGTGAACAGGAAGAACCCGCAGAGCAGCACGACGACAGTGAACAGACACTGGGGGGAGGTTTTCGGCATGTCGCCCGAGTAGGACGCAGACATGAGTCCAAGCGACCAGAAGATCGCTGCTGAGTACTGGAACCGTCTGCTTTCGTTCGCGAGGCTCGCCGCTGGGGTCCACTTGTTCGCATCCGCCACTGTTGAGGTTGCAGCATCGAAGTTGAACCAGATGCATCCAAAGAAATGCGAGAGCAAGAACGAAACGAACACGAGCTTTGCTATTCGTAGCTCCAGGGTTCGGTTCAGGTACTGGTTCTCTAGGTTTGCAAATGCGCGCGGCGCTCGAAGCAGGCGAAGCAGCTTGTTCAAATTGAGCAGCTCTATCCGACTGGAAAAGCTCGACACCATCCAGTTGATGACGAACAGCGGCAGGATCGCAGCGATATCGAGGAAGAAATGCTTGGAGCGAACGTACCGTTTCTTGATCAGCTTGAGCTCCATCACCTTGTTCCCGTACTGATAGTACCCGAGTCTTGACTGGAAGAACAGGTCCAAGCAGAACCACAACTCGAGAAGCACCAGCCCCGCATCGGACGACACAACGTGCGGTCGCCACACGCCAAAGCTGATGTCGTAGATCACCTTGAAACTCTGTACGGACATGAGCACAAACACCCACACTTCCCACGCGGACGTGCTGGTGGCATCCGGATCGAACACCACTTCTTCAATGCCGAGGTACTTGAGAACACGCAGCTCGAGCGTCTCCTTCTGAGGCGCTAGTGAACCATTTGCGGTGCGGTCTTTCGGTGCGAGCTCCTGCGCTTTCGCCAACTTCGGGTCGACAAACCGCTTCTCGAGAGACTTCAGCGCCATGGAGAGCGTCGGGAAGGTCTTGTGCATCGCGTTCAGATGTTCGCGGCCGAGGAAGAGCAGGATGCAGCCTGTAATCGCGGTCAGGCGCTCTGCGTAGCTCACTGAGCTTTCATTCAGGTGCAGCGAAGCAGTTCCGATGAATCCTCCCTTGGGGATGGTTCTCGGCGCTCCTCCGTTTGAGATGATGACAACGTCGCCTTCCAGTAGAAAGAAAAGTCCGCTCGCGTAATCTCCCTGGCGGTAAATCGTCTCGCCCTGTCCGTACAGGATGAACTTGACGTTGTCGACAAAGACCTGCTCCAAATCGTCAAGCACCGGGCGAACGCCATTCATGAGAGACATGGTCTGAAGCGCTGGCTTGCACATACTGCGCAGCACCTGTCGCTTGATTGACTCCGGTAGCTCGTCCAGAAGTTCACTCACAATCGCTCCTCGATGGGACGACCACCAGAAATCCAGGAACGCGTTCACTCGGTGGTACACCTCCAGCGGCGCACTCTGGCAACGCAGGAACTTCTGGATCCGTGTGCGCGTGATGAGGAACTCCTTTTGCTCCAGCGCCGACGCCGTGAATCGCTTTTGCACCGAGTCGATCAAGAACGCCGTCCACGCCAAGCCACAGAGCATGATCACCAGCGCGACCTCGTATTGCAGATCGCTGGCAGGCTCGACAGTCTTCCCTCGCGTGGTGAGGATCGTCACCGCCAGGAAGAGCGATCTTGTGTACTGCATGCTCAGGATACTGCCGATCTCACTCTCGCTGTATGTTCTGTTTCTTGGGTCCAGGTACACAAACTCTCCCGAGTCCAGCTCCACTTCACGCACGTTGAGATCGTCTGTCGGCATCCACCCCTCTGGCGAAACACTGAAGCCCTCGGTGGTCGTGAAACCGAAGTGCAAACACGTGACGAGGTGTACGAACAACAGGAAGCTCACGACAACGATCGCGAGTTTTCCGAGGTTGCAGAGACGGAACGTCATCTCCCATTCGCGCAGATGGCCGTGGAAACGCCACACCCGAAGCAATTTGGGGATGCGCAGCAGCGCCGAGTTGGACACACTCCACCCAAGGAGCAGCAAATCGTACGGCAGCAAGCAGAGCAAGTCAACGAGAAATGCGCCGCGAAAGTAGTGCAGTGCGATTTTCACGGGGTGCGTCACCTTCTCATGGTCGGGTCCCATGTACGTGAGGTGGCAATTCAAGTACATGTCGACGAGTAGGATCAGATCTGCAAGCGTGTGGAATACCCCAAGCAACACGCCGGAGCAGTTCATCAACGGGAACGCCAGCAGCAGAGGGATGAACACCCAGTTGAAGAGCAAATGCAGCTGCATGCCCAGAAGCCAATACTGCCGGATAATCGAGGTCGCATCGATCGCCTTGGGCATGAGTAGCTTGGACCAGAACGCCTTCGCCGCACGAGCCTCACGCTCTTGTTGCAACAACATCCGAGTGGAGAGATTGTCGTAGAACCCCTGGATAGAATCCTGCGGTCCAGTCCCACCCTCTGACACCCTGGTGCGTCTTATTAGAAACGACATACCCGTCGATAGTTGGCGGGCGAACGCAGACTTGCTGCGTGTGAGCTGTGGTTTGCGCCTCGGCGAGACCTTGGGGAGAATGATTGGTGACGTGTTGAACTCTTTCTTCTCGTTGTACGACCGCTCATTCATGCTGAATTCTGCGTGTCTGGCAGCGGACACGTTCTGCGACGACTTGCTACGACCCAGCGTCGGCTTATTGGAGCGAAACTTGATGGAATCCGTCATGGATTTCTTCTTCTTGAGCCGGCGGCGGTGGTTTGGGATCTCTGTGGACAGCTGGTACAGCGTCGTCAGCATGAACTCGTCTCCATTTGGCTTCTCGCCCGCTGCAGTCGCATTCTGCCGCTGGTTCACGATCTCATCCACCATTTTCGCGATGAGGATAGCGTAATGGGGATAACCCTCGAGCACTCGCTCTGTGTGAAACCTCGAAAGCCGGTAGAGCGTGCAGTACGAAGTCGTGATCACTGTCGCTGATCTCGGTCGCTTGGAGAACACCGACACCTCGCCAAAGAAGCTTCCTTGTTGGAGCTCGCGCACTTTCTTCCCGTTCACGAGAATGTTGAGAACACCCGAGTTGACCACGTACATGCAATCGCCCGCGTCCCCCACGCTGAAAAGCGTGTGATGCGCTGGTAAGGAGATCGTTTCCAGCAAACTCGTGAGCGCGACGATGAACTGGTCGTTGCAGTCTTTGAAGAGTGGGATCTTGGCCATCATGCCCTTCAGCAACTCGACTTGGATGTCCTTCGAGATTGACGGACAGAGAAGCTTCACCACTTCTCGATCATTCGACTCGGCATCAGTGTAGTGGCGCTTGATAAACTCGACGACCTGAGACTGCAAGACGTCTGACACGTGGTGGAACGACAGCAAGTGCCGGAGCTGATTGATGCGGGCTTCGACAACGACTGCTTGGCTGCTCTCGCTTTTCGACAGAACGAACAGCGCCGCGCACAGGTAGGTGAAAAGCGCAAATCCCATCAACGCCACAAAAATCGTGAACAGGAATTCCTGGTTGCGAGATGGCAACTCCCCCTCGTAGACTCCCGTGAGCTGTCCCAAGCTCCAGAAGAGTGAGATCACGTACTTGGAGCGCAGACTCTCTTGCTCAAAGGTTGCCTGAGGAAGCCAAGAAGACAACGTGCTCCCTGTATCATCCCACCCGAACGCGAACCGCGCGCAAGCGACGGAGTGGGCTATGAAGGCAGTGATGATGAGTACTTTCGACAGCTTGAGGATGACGAAATTCTTGGAGAAGACGTCTTCGAGACTGGAGAAGTACTTTGGAACTTTCCACACGCGGAGAAATTTGTGCACCTCGAGCCAGGCGATGTGACTTGACTCTGGAAGCTCGATGGGCATCAGCGACAAAGGCACCACCACGAGGACGTCCATAAGAAAGCCAAAGGTCTTGATGTACTTCATACGCGAATTCTTCGTATCGCGGTGGATGTTGCCATCCTGGTAGTAGCCGGTGTTCAGCTGAATGTAAAAGTCCACGCAGAAGAGCACCTCGACGGCGTAAAACAGCTGGAACTCGACCTTCTTCCGCAACCCCTCGCTCTCGTTCGACGATGGGATGAACGTGACGGCGTACGGGAGCAAGAACACCTCGTACATCAGACAGCCGAAGAGCACGATGTGCCACATCTTGATGAATTTGGAGTGCGGGTCAAACGCGTTCCACAAGTCCGAGAGCAACGGCTCGGCGAATCCACCGCGTTCACGGAGTCTCCTCGCCGCGAAGCTCTTGCCTTCGCCCTTGGTCGGCGATTTCCGCGTCATGCTCGCAACTCTGAGACTCGGGGGTTTTCGGCCTGTGAAGAATGAATGAATGAATGAATGAATGGCACTTCCTTACCTTGAAGCGACGCGAACGAATGCTTGAGCGTTGGTTGGCAGTTCTTCCGAGCCGACGCATTCAGCGACGATCACGTTGGTTGTATTTTTTTCCTCTAAAATAGACGCAAAAGTGTTAGAGAAATTGCAAAACTAGAACCTAGAGGGTAGGTCACATTCGGTTGTTCGCTTTTTTTTGCCATGGGGAAGGGAGATTTGGTGATAGGATTATGAACATGAGCGAGGACGCAGAGGTCAAGATGACTGCTGCTGTTGCGGAGCAGAAGGCGGAGGCGCTGGAGCGGCCACCACGACTTCAAAGTCGTCGGCAGATCGGTGCTGCTTCCCCATTTGCTGCTTCCGCATCTGCATCATTCGCTCCCGCATGCTCAGTTGCTTCGTCGCAGCTGGCTTCGCTGCTTGCTTGATCTCCGATGCCTTGAGGACATCGAATTGTGCGCTTCCGCTGAGCTTGCTCTTCACAAGCGCAACAAACTTGGATTCCTGGAGAATGCGAGCAGTTACATACACACGCGACAGAGAGAGGAAGAGAGGAGGTGTAAGCTTCGGTAGACCAAACGTCGGCACCACTTCATAATAAAAGCTGGTATGGTGACGTACCCCAACACGTTTTCGCGTGTGCTGGAGACTCTTCCTTGTGATTACTTTACACTCGACGACCTTGCAGTTGAGAAGCGCCGTCATCTCTTCGATGAACGACTCGTGTTTCTCCAGCACAAACGCTTGGTAGATGGCGTTGTCCATTCGCGTGATGCACTTGTTCACATACAAACCAATCTGCAGCACACAGCACGGGTTTGATGAGAAAGAAACACTTCTTCATGAACATCAACGTACGTACATACGGTGGTCACTTACCACATTGACAGCCTGGGGATTTTTCTCCACGACGCTCATTCGGAGCAAATTGAGAAGCAGTGCTTCGTTCGCACATGTCTTCACCGCAGTATCAAGCACCTAACCCAAAAGCAAACGCACAGGTGGTAGGTTAGTCACCACTCCATCGAGATGAAGGGGCTCACTCTCCTGACTGAAGCGAACGCTCACCTCTCGAGCGAGGTCGCGGATAAACTGTTTTTCACTTGACGCCCGATTCAAAAGGAGCGGGATAAACGCGTCTGCGCAGATAAGAGGCCAGCAATAATACAATCACTGTTAACAACTGCGATGGAAATGATGAGCTTCGACAGTACAGAAGTTACAACACTAACGTACCAAATGAATTGGACGCGTCGTCTTTGAGGCACAGAATCACATCCTGGATGCACAAGAGCGCGTTTCGCGTCATCGCCGATCGCAAGCTGGACACGGCAGGACACACCAACAGCGGCAGAGCTCTCTCGCTGTTCACACCCACACAAAAGATGGCAACAAATAGGTAAGTCCAGCTGCAGCCACACATTAAAGCATGGCAAGGTGGTACAGACACTCACATGTGCTGCTTCAGTTGGTCGGGGTGGTGGATCGCAAATCTACGGACCGAGTCCACGGCGTAATACTCTTTCCCCCACGACACGTCGCTCTCTGCTTCAGAAGTGAACTCGCTGCTTTGCGCTTCTTGGAGGTGAGTCAGCAGTGCCTCCAGCTCCTGCGCTTCGCTGTCAATGTCGGCGGACGGCTGGATCTCCTCGCGCGAGAGCACGTTCACGAGGAACAGCTCGCCTTCTGGCGCGCCGTCCATGTGTTTCTCCTCGTTACTGAGCGTCGCGACTGTCACAGTCGAGACCGTTGGAGCCGGGGCCGACACTGAGGACTTCAGCGTTGTGGCTGGGAGTTTCTCGGTCGCACTGCTGGTCGAGTCTTTCTTTACCAACGCTTTTTCATCAGCGACAGCCCCAGGAATCTGCGCGTCTTGGCTCATATTAGCAACAGGAGGGGACACGTTCTCTGCTTCTTTCGCTGGCACTGCAGCAGCTTCCACGGATCCAGCGGACGAGCGCGGACTCGCGGTTTTGCTCGGACTGGCGTGGGGCGACGTGAGTTTCCGGCTCGCGCGACGACGTTTCGAAGGCGCCAGGCCGTTCTGGTACGTCGTGTACTCCTAAATGACATTGAAGAAAGAGAAACCACATACGCACATGAGCTAACAACAACAACAACAACAACAACAACAACAACCAATTAAATAAAGCGCACGCACACAAACGCACCTGGATCAGCCGTTCACGCTCAATGCTCGTGCGCTTGTGGACGCTAATCCCGTTGGCATTGAACGCATCGTCTGCTGCTTCGTCCCCATCATCTTCCGCAATAACTCCAGCGCCGCCACCACTGGATGCTGGCCCCGCCAGCTTGAGCTTCCGCTGCTTCTGCGTCTCGAGCGGCGCACGCTGTGCCTCCGCCTGGTGCGACGCCGAGATCTTGCGCAGCGCGCTGCGCGTCAGCGGTGACGAGAGAGCGAACGCCGTCATCCGCTGCTGCTGCTGCTGCTCTTCTTCTGGTAGTTGGAGGGTTCCGTCGACCGCCGCGTCTCGCTCTCCTTGTTCTTCTTCCGCACGCCGACGTCTGCGCCGAGACGGAGTGAGCGCTGCTTCGGACGACACGCACGCACCCAGCTTGACGCTTGGAGCCACAGCCACAGTCGCTCCTTTCCTTCCTCTGCTACTAGAGAAGAGAGAGAGAGAGAGAGAGAGAGAGAGACGTCTGCGCTGGAAGGCAAATAGACGTCTGTCTGTCTGTCTGTGGCCTCTCGTCAGTCTGGTGATCGTCCGCACGTTGTGGCTGCCTGGTGCCCTGTGCCCTGTGCCTGTCTGTTCTGTCACGAGGCTGGCTTCTGTCTGCCACATGGAACATTTCTTTTTGGCTCGGGGGTTCCTATTTAAGCATGAATGCACATGTTTTGCCTCGGATGTGCTATATTAACAACACACCCATTTTTAAATACATAATCTTCGGGTGTATTTGTATCGCTAACTTAATTCAGTACATGATTATACCGCCAATATTTTATGCACTGAATTAAGCTAGCGATACAATTTATGCTCATTTTTTTCAAGTGAAGGCACAAATTGTGTGATTTTAACTTTTGCTCTTTCAGATGTACTGAGGAAAGTTATATTTTCTTTAATACTTGCTACTAAAAATTTTTATTTTAAAGTTTTAGTAGCAAGTTTTAGAGAAAAATATATGAAAATATATTTTACTGCATGCCCTCAAATTCATGTTTGTATACTTGAGCAAAGTACACGCTCGCTTTGTGCAGTCAATTTGTCTTCGTTCCCGCCCTCACTGTAATCACTCCATGCAAGCAAGCGCCAAGGCCCCCCACCCCACCAAAACCAAGCGTTCTAAATCAATCGATGACCCCGAGAAGCAGCTTGACCTATTTCCACTATATCGCTGTCGCTTCAATACCAGTCTCGAGTGGCGTTTTTTCCTACGACCTAAAAATGGCTTTACGGGTTCTTGCTACTCTGCAACTCGTAGAGTTGGTTGATGCTTGAGAGCACCGACAGGGGGATATACTTGAAAAGAGAGCAGATTGCGATGACGTCCGCGAAATGGCTGCACCAGCGCCTCTGGTGCGGTCGTCTGCCGCTCTTTCACCTGCTCGCGGACGACGAGCTCCACGCTGAAGTGAGTAGTCGAATACGCTTCCACTTCTGCTATCTACAGTACGTTTCAATCGTGAAAAGCTCGCCACTCACAGCCACTCTCGCTCTTTGATGAGCCTAGCACAACGTCAGTATGCTCTACTTTGGCTCGAACGAGTTTGCGGAGCTTCGCACTCAGGTATGTCCGAGGTATTACTATCAGAAAACTTTGGGATCTGCGTGGAGAGTAGTGACTGATACCACGAGTCTCCTGGCAGATCCGACTGAAGCTCAAGGAGACCCCGCTGATCAACCAGACGCGACGGAGCGCGTCGACGTACACTGGCGTCCTACAGCTGCTGACCAGGTACCTCCCGTACCTGCTCGCGCTCCAGCGATTCTCGGATTCAGACCACCACCACTTCCATCAGCAACAGCAACAGGATCACAACGATGAGCACTGTCGTGTGGTAATGAAGAGTTTCACAGTATTCCCGCCGCTGTTCTACGGCTTCAACTCGATCAACCTGAGCTCAGACCGACTGATTGGACGCAAGCAGCTCATCCAGGTCACTCTCGTGGTGGACTTGGCGCTCACGCTCTTCGCCATGGCACAGATGCACGCGCTGTACGCTGAAGCGCAGGTGGAGCAGGCAGTGCGACTCCAGAACGACGGGTTGCTGCAGATCGCCGAGAGGTCCTGGCAGGACGCGCAGAAACTCTTCACTCGAGCGTCCGTTGTCGCGAAGAACGCGCTGAACCAGTTTTCGCAGTCAAACAATGCGCTGCTGGGCTCAGTACTCAGGTTCTTCCGCGGTATCGACGTGAAAGCTCAGGTTCTGGGCCACATGTGCGCCATCCATCGCATCTCCACCAGAGTTTACTTTGTACGGTGTGTATCACGTCTCGTTGTACCATGCGCTTTCATTCAGTCTGACTCAATGTCTTACTATCTCTATTCATCTCTATGTAGTTGATCCTCATGGACGAGTCGACCGAGCGCCTCGGAAGGGCTGTGTCCACCTACGCCAGATGCGCGCAGACTTTGGCTCGAATCGCTGCGAAAGGACTCGAAGACCTCCCAGAGAACGAGTGCGTTGCCTCGACAGCTATCCTTACTTGGCGTGGTGGATATCTAACGGTATTCTGTATACCCTCGCAGGTTCACGAGGCAGCTGCTCTGGTTGCTCAAGATCTACGAGACCCGATGGAGAGCGATCCACTACAGCTGCGAGCAGACAGTGTTTCAATTGGACTTCAACCCAGGTAGATGGAAACCCGCACCTGACTGAATACCCACCCTAGTAATTCTAAAACTAATCACTCTGGGTGTGGCTGTTTGCAGACATCGCGATTCACTTTTCAGATGCGATTCTGCGACTGAAGCTTGCGCCATTACCGTCGTATTCCCATCGCCACGACGCGTTCTTCACGCGGATAGCGCAGGAGCTGCAGCTGGTGCACCAAGGACATCTGAACGATGCGATGGACGAGAAGAAGGCGCTGCTGACTGCCTGTGACCAGAAGTTTGGCAACTCCTGGAGTACTGAGGATATCAGCAAAGCCATGGAGGACGAGTTGCTACTGGGGATTCGGGAGCTCACACTGGATCTAGACAATGGTGGTGACAAAGAAGATCAAGACCCGGCTCGCGACCAAGACTTAGAAGACGAACTCTACGAAGAGAACCAAAGTCTCATTGACGAGTTGTTCCAACTCATCGACTTGAGTGCCAAGAAAGCGATTGAAAAGGCAGTGAACGGAGAAAGCATCTGCACCTCCGAGGCGTCTCAGTTCGGAACGGTGGACACTGGGAGTGACGATCGCAGGAGGAAGAAGACCATGCTGGGCGAGCTCCCTGCTGAAGTCTGCGAGGTTGTAGCTGGAATGGTGGAGCTAGCAGCGTCACCACACTCGCCAAGGTCCTCGGGCCTGGCTCCAAGTCGAATACGCGACAAATTTGGACCAAATAATCCTGACGAGGTGAAAATGGAGAGCGATCAAGCAGTCAGATCGTTTGTGGCATCGTCGTCGTCTTCGTCTGCTCTACTTGACGCCATCGCGATGAAGAAGCGGCCATCGAGCGCTCAGTTGCCAGCGAAAAACCACTCCCACTTGAATCCGCAGCAAGACACGGGGTGAGTCAAAATGACGGTCGGCGGCAAGACGCTCCACTTCGAGACCGCGGGCTCGTTATCCTACGGAGGTTCGTCCTCTGCCAGCGGTGGTGGCGGTCACAGCCAGAGCATCTCGCCAGCAAAGCGCCGGAACGCGGTGCCAATGGCGCTCGCCGATGAAGATCCAGATGACGCTGGCTTGAGAACTAGTTCGTCAGCGATCGTTCCGCACGCACGCGTGAAAGCTCGCCCATCGTCCTCTCCATCGTACCTCTTGTCTAAAAAGTCTGGAGGTGCTACCCACGAGGAGCTCACCAATAGACACAGGACGCAGATGTGGGTGCCCACGCGCGGCCAGTGCGCGCTCTGCGAGCGGCGCTACATGCACCATCACCTCGCGGGCGTCGTCGTGATGAAGCGCATCTTTGACCTGCGTCGCAAGTGGGGGATGGCCATTCAGGACTCGAAGAAGTTCTGCGCCGCGTCGGCGCTGTACGCGAAGGCGCAGGTGTGTCTCCTGTGCCAAGAGATCCTGCTGCACGAGGACGAGCGCTCGCTGCAAGCCTTTGAAAGTGAGCAGCAGCACCTGAAAGCTACGGCTTGTGATACAAAGTGCGATCTACAAGGACCACCACCACCACCACTAGACGAAGTGGGACTCATGATCCACAACTCGATCCTGCACAAGTGGCGCCAGCAGCCGCCCCTGGACGACGGTCACCTGCTAGAGGACGTCGCGCTCAACAAGCGCGCGAGGCAGTCGTCCACGATCTTCGACATGGACGCGCGCAACGCCGTGCAAAGCGACGCGGTGCGGTGCGCGCACACGAAAGAAGAGCTTCAGCCCTGGTGGGAGGTGGACCTGGCCAACTACTATGTGATCCACTCGGTCAAGATCTGGCTGCGCGAGGAGATCAGTCACCTGTACAACGGGAGTGGGGGAGGTGTCGCTGATAGTAATGGGAATACCGCGTCATCCTCGTCAACAGGTTGGAGCGGAGCTCAGCGCAAGACGCTGCTAAGACCAGTGATGCGCCCGCCGCTGCGCCATATGGGTATGTTCCCATTGCACATCAGCATCTCCATGAAGACGGGCGTGGGCCGCGACTTGGACGACACCATCGCCAGCTGCGTGAGCTCGCACTGCGTGGAGGAGAAGGCAATGCCGCCGATCGTGTGGCACGCGCCGCCCAATTCCCGCGGCCGGTTCGTGCGCATCCAGGCCGAGAACCAGGGGATCCTGCACATTGAGCGAGTGCACATGTACGTTGCGAGCACGACACAAAAGCAGCAGAAACTGCACGAGACCAAAGTGCGGAAGGCGACACTGCGGCAGCAGCTCAAGCGCGCAGCGTTCCGCGCGTCGATCGTCGTGAACCCAGCAAACAAGAGTGCCGGTCTGACTGCGTCAGCTCCAGAGCTCTATCGTGCTGGAGACAAAGGGGTGACTACTCTGAAACCTGGTGGTGGCAACCAAACGACTAGTATCCCAAGGCCACCGACAGCAGTAGCCGCAGCGCAAGTGCACCCACACTCGCTCGTGTCTGCGTTCTTCGAGCCTGAGCAGGCGGAGAAGAAGCGCATGTCGAGGCTCTACTCGCGCTTCAAGAGCCTGCTGGATGCGCGGTCCACGTACCTGATGGATGAACTGGACCAGGAGAGAGATAGGCAGAGTGAAGGCGACTGAGTGACAATTATGAAACTAGGAACTGTTTTGCGGTTAGTCATTGGTCAAGACGATGTTGCGAGTTCAACTTCATTGTCTGTTTTGAAGACCAACGTCCTTCATTGTAATGCGATAGTTATTCCACTGAGGCTCTGCTTAGCAAGAGATCCACTTTCCGCTGCATGGCTTCCATTTGCTGGAGCAATTGAGCGATTCGCGGATCCGTGTTGTTCTGTTGCTCCGAAGGAGATCCGCTCTTGATAACATCGTCGGTGGGTCCGTGAGATACTAAAGGCTGTCGTAGCTCCACGTCGTCTTTGCTGGCAATAGCAAGTAACTCCGACTCGGACGATTTCTCCATCCGTACGCTGTTCACCTGTTGCTTGCTCTGTGGAGGCTGAAACTCGTCTCTAGCCACATCTTCACAACCCATTTGAACCTTCTCCCCCATGCCGTCCCGGATGTACCGAATCGTTGCGCGAGTGACAGCGTCCGAGAGTTTCGCGCCGGCAAACCAATCTTGGAGCGTCTTTGAAGTCAGCGGCGTTTTTGGTTTTTCATTTTGTGGCGCTTCGCTATCGTTGCTACTACCGGGATTCAGAGTCCTCTCTAGCAGCTTCAGCAGGAGGCGAGACTTGATTTTCCCGTTTGCAATTACTTCTTCCGCGCTCAGACCGCGGAAATCCGCCATTGCACCGCCATCAGTCTCCCGGTCCGCTGAGGTAGCTCCACTTGCCAAAATGTCCCGCTTGCTGTGTCGGCCTTGCCCACTACCTCTTCCTCGTCGGGTGCATCTTGAAACGCTGGACAGCATCTCTGAGAGATCCCAGGCGATGTTCGTCAGCGCTCGCCCCGTCGACGTGTTCTTCGTGACCTGGTTCTTCTCCGAACTCACGTCCGCGTACGCGTCCACGACGATCGCGAGCATCATGTTGAGTAGCACGAGGCTCACGATGATCATGTACGCCCAGTAGTAGAGCATCGACGCCGGCGAGTACACGTTCTGGATCGTCGCGTAGTCGAAGCTCCCAAAGAGCATGTTGATACACGTTTCCAGGGACTTACCCAGCGACGAGAAGCCCTCGACGCGGTCGCCAAAGAGCACCGTGCCCGAGACCGAGAACGTGATGAAGATCACGACAAACACGACGAAGACCCAGCCAAACTGATGCAGCGCGCTCGCGATCGTGCGCGTCAAGACGCCGAGCCGCGGGTGCGAGTGGAAGCTCTTGAGGATGCGAGTACCCAGCAGAAAGACCGTCAGCACCGCGAAAGCACGCATCAAGATCGTAAGGCTTGCGATGTCCTCGAGCGAGTTCGTCACGGCCATGAGCCCTTTGCGCTCGTCCGAGTTCACATCGAACTTCTTGCCCGTGACAACGAGGCGCGCGAGATTGTCGCGAAACGTCTTCGCAGTCATGATGCGGACGATCAGCAGCCAAGCGATGTAGAAGAGCACCACCAGCAGACTGGAGAGGGTCTTGACGCTGAAGAACATGTCGGCGAGCAAGTTGGAATCGTGCAGCAGGTGGCGGAGGAGCGTGGACATGGAAGCCTGCTTTGCTGCTGCCACACCACTGAGCTGCCGACTGCGATCTTTACGGATGCGATGAAAGTACGTGACAACGAAGCTCACCGCAGCAGCGAGCCAGCAAATCACCACGAGCACATCGAGCACGATTGGGTAGGTTTCCTTGTACGGGTCAGACAACGCTGGAGTGGTCGACGACGAAGGTTCCACGTACCCTCCCTGGTGGAACTCGAGCGTCAACTTCGTCACAGCGTAGCACTGG
>JAASFI010000734.1:0-18627 GCA_023333705.1 Globisporangium viniferum | reverse complement strand
TCCGGCGACCGCGATGTGACGCATGATCTTCGTGCGCAATTCGTGAATGCGCTGCCATTGCACGCAGCGCATCACGAATTCGCTCGGCCGCACGTGCGAAGAAAAGGAGGTATCAATAATGTGTTAAGACGCTTCATATAGCAATCTTGGTACAAAAGGCTCTCAACATATTGTTGAGCGGTTTTAGATGAGCGACAGTCGGCTTAGACGGGATATGCTAAACATCAGAGTTCCATTCAAAAATGACAGACCAACAAGACGAGAAAAGAAGCATGGTGGAGGACGAGCGTGTGGTGCTGCTGGGCACGGTGCAGGAGCGCCAGTCGGTCGACAACAGCTCGCCCTTCGCGTGCAAAGCCGGCGGATCGCCTGTACGTCACTGCGTGTAACTACACACGCCTGCTGTGCGCGGGCTCTGTCTTCTCTGCGTTAATGGTCTGCAAAGGACTCGTCCATTCACTCGTCATCGAATGTTTGTGCTTGACGATCATGTAGGCGTGGTACAACAGCAGCGAGCCGCCGCAGGAAGCCGAGTCGCTCGTGTGCCCAAAGTGCAGCAAGCCGCTCTTCCTCGTCTCGCAGGTATGGAGTATACATGTGTGCGCGCGCGCGTGTGTGTGTGTGTGTGGATATGGAGGCCGAGTGTGTATTCATCGAGCGTGCTTGAATGAATGGATGGCTGCAGGTGTACGCGCCAGTGGACACAGACCGCACGCTGTACGTGTTTGGCTGCAACTCAGTGGACTGCACGGAGACTCCAGGCAGCTGGCGCGTGCTGCGAGACCAGAACGAAGCTGCAGAGCTCGCAGCGGCCGCTGCTGTTGCTGAACCCGCGTCGTCTGCACCACAGTCCAGCAATGTTGTGAAGAACGCATGGGACGCCGCAGGTTCCGACAGCGACTCGAGTGACTGGGGTGAAAACGACGACGATGACAACGACCCTTTTGCGAGTACGAGTGGCGGTGGTAGTGACGACATCATCGACCTCGAGGCGTTGCTCATGCAGCGTGATGACGCCATGTCCGCGGCAACAAATACCTCGGCGTCCTCGTCGAACAAGAAGCAGTCCAAGGCAGCCACCAGTGGTAACTCAACAGCAACAGCAGCAGCTGCATCCAAGTCTGCATCAGCAACGAAAGCTGCTTCGCTGGCATTCCCGGCACTCCCGATCGAAGTGATCGACGAGCCGTACGAGGACTACACGGCCGAGAACGATTTCTCGCACGAGAACGCGCTGCTGGAGGACTACATGAAGCAGGAGGAGGAGGAGAAGTCCGCGGACGTGGGCGACCTGCGCAAGATCATCTCGAGCACAAAGAAGAGCAAGAACGGCAGTGCGGCCAGTGCAGGGACTGGCTCGTCCTCGGGCGAGTCCTACGAGAAGACGCCGGCGCAGCAGCGCCACTTCATGCGCTTCCAGAAGCGCATCAGCCGCTGTCCGCTGCAGTGCCTGCGCTACGACTATGGCGGTGAGCCGCTCTGGCCCGTGCCCAAGCCACAGAGCGTCAAGGTCCCCAAGTGCGTCTGCGGCGAGGCGCGCGTGTTTGAGCTCCAGCTCACGCCGACGATCAACTATTTCCTCAAGGTGGACCAGTTCGCGAGCCCCGTAACCGTCCCTAAGGCAGTGCCATTAGCGCCCGCCGAGTCTGTTGGCGACTCAGAGAGCGCAAAGAAGAACGGCAACAAGGTTGCAGCTGCAGCTGCTGCTGCAGTGCCTCCGCCAGTAAAATCTGCAGCTGGTGGCGGCATGGACTGGATGAGCGTCATGGTCTACTGCTGCCCGAAGAGCTGCTCGCGCAGCCGCGAGGAGTTTGTGTTCGTGCTCCCAGCAGAGAAAGCCTAAGGGTAGTAACTAACACATTCACAAGGGAATGGTCAGAAGAAAGCTGTCAGTACAGCATAATAGAGGAAGATTGACTTCGTTTGCCCCTGGTTGGTTATTCTGGCAGTTCGAGGTAGACCACAACATACATCGACTCGACGTATCTATCGATCGATCTACCGCAACAGAGAGGACGACGACGACACTGCTGCGAGAAACAGCACAAGAACCACAACAGGCTGAACAGTAGCAGCATATGCTGCTGCTGAGGAGGAGGTCTCCTTCACTGCCACGCTCTCCAGATCTCCATCTTCTGAGCCTTCAGCTGCAGTGACGCCGCTCACGATCTGCTGGTGGGCTTGGTAGTGTACGAGACAGCAGCGGACTCGAGCAACTCATGCCGAGGCACCCACACGTGTATCAGTCAGTCACTGAGAATCGTAGATCGATCTCCACATACGTTGTCTATGCATACTGTGTATGTGCATGCAGACCGAAGTATCCGTGCCAATCGAACCCCATTTGGAGGCTCGAGTTCAGACTGATGTATTTATCAGTGCACCTCGCCGCTCGTCACACACAACGCGCGAATGGGTACGCAAAACGGCGCTCTTTTCGAGCTGGAGATGTAACTGAGCGCTCTCGAGAAGAGCTTATTGGTCTCTCGTCATCCAGTCAAGTGATAGATGGCGGCGAGGGACTCCAGAGCACCAACGCAGTCTGCCATTATTTTTGATTGTTTGGTCAAAGGAGGCCAACAGCCAGGGCTGCCAGGCTTTGATCTCGAAGTCGCTCGCTGCCCACTTTTCGCTGCGAGCGAGGGTTTCCACATCGTGATGGGCGATACAGTGCTGCTGCACGAGATCGCCATCAGTGTCCACCGGTGGGTTAAAGCACATGTTCATGGCATTGTTCCAGCGGTCGGTGGGTGCGCTGGCGATCAATACATCGTGCCGTTTTACATGTCAACGTCCACCTCCAAGAGCTGCTCGTTGACTCAAAGATCGCCAGGTCTCGGACCGAAGCCAAGTCTGGTAATTCCGACGATCGCTGGGAGCAAGCACCGGGTGTGAGAGCCACTTGAGCTTCATGAGACTCAAAACGTAGTTTCAGTAGCATTTGCTAGAAAATCAGAGGAAAACAACTCCCTGCTTATTCAACCAGCCAACGAACCAACCGCTGTGGCAAAGTTTACAAGAGAGTTACTGTGCCAGCAACATGGCTACCATCAGCAGCACAACCGCTGGATAAAGGACTGACCCAAACGAGACAAACCCACAGGGTCTACTGCTACTTCTCCCACCAGAGGACACCCCTGGCGCGCTTGTCGCTGCTGCAGGCTCGCTGGACAGCGTCTCTGCAGGCACGCGCTCGGGGACACTGAGCTTCGCGCACGGGAAACCAGTCGCCGACCCCGTCGTCGTCGCTGTTGTGCTGCCGGTGAAAGACACTCTTGAATCGTGGGGATTCGTGACCCTCACGCCATTCAGGTTGTGGTCTGCAGAGATGCAGATGTTCCCGATCTCGCTCGGCGTGGTCCAGATCTGCGAGCCCACGATCTCGCCAAAGTAGCTCACGCCTCCGGAGCTCATGGTCGCCAGTGACATGGCGTTCGTTGTCCAGAGTTCGCCGATCTCCACCTGGATACCGCCCGTCTTGTGCGCCGTGAACGCGATGCTCGACGAGACGATTAAGCTCTTGGGGACTGACACGAACACGGTTCCTTCGCCGCTGTTGCCCACTTGGAGGGTTTCGTTCGTGTGCGTGCTGTCCTTCTGGAGCTCCTTGACTTGGACTCCGGCGCTCTCGGGAGCTATTGTGGCGACTGGGAACGCTGCGGTGAGACCGACGAGCGTCGTGAAGGCTTTACGAGCAGTCGCAGGTGAAGACACCGAGCTGTTGGGCTTGAAGCGTACGTGGAGGCTCTGGATATCTGCTGTGAGCGTGGAGACCACCTCGACCTGGTCGAGATCAGGGACTTCGTCGCCAAACACCATGACGCGACCTGCATAGAGATCGCCACCGCTGCCACCGCTAGTATAGTCTCGGAGTTTATCGATGACCGCAGACTCAGGTACCGAGAGACCGAGGTTGACGCTGCCGCTGGCTTTCCCGTCGCCAGTCGTCTTGATCATCCACATTCGAGCCTTGGTTGCTGCGCCTCCATTGTTGGCGTTGCTTGGAACTTCTTCGATAGTAAACCCCGAGGCTGAGGTGACAGAGACCTCACTGCTGGCGCCCGCTGCTGCTGTGACCTGTCCTGGGGATACCGCCTCTGTGACCCCAGCACCATTGCCGTTAAGCTGCAGTCGCCGTGCACTAGTACCTGGAACGTTCGAGACAACGTCCGTGGACGCGAGCACGTTCTCTCCGATCACGACGTCGCCTGGACCGGCCGAAAACACTTTGCGCACCGAGTTCTTGCTGCGCAGCTGGATCTCGACCAGCAAGTACTCGTCCGCGAGCGGCTTTCGTGACGTCGTCACCGCGAGGTCCTCCTCTCTGCAATCCACGGTCACGGCATCGACCACCTCCTGCGAGCTCCCGGACACCTGGATCTCTGCAGCCGATTCGGAACTCGACAAGCTGTCGGTGCTGTTGCTACTAGCATACGAGATGAACACTCGTCCTGGGAGATCCACGGTCAGCTTGTTGATCTCCGGAACGCCCTTGATTTGCCAGAGACTCAAGTACAGCTGATGCGCGCTCACTTGGACACTGGCGTCCATTGGGGCGATCGGACTGCGAGTCACGCTCGCATTGCCGTGGGCTCTCGCTGCAATGGGGAAGCAGCAGCACAGCAGGAGCGCGATCAACCCAAGTGACTTGTAAGAAGGAGACCCCATGGTCTGTGATGGTATGTCTGTGTGCTCCAGGGTCTTGCGTTTGGCAAATGAAGCGGAGCGCTGGAGTGAAGAAAGGGGGCTGGCTTGGCAGACGTATCACCCACACTGCAGGGCCCTGGGATGACTCATTACACCCTCTTGTGGGCGAGGAGGTGCCCAATCAGACAACCAGACTCTGGCACTTGCTGCTGCTAGCCACACAAACGCGCCGCAGCGTTGATGTTCCAAAGAACTACCGTGTTCCCCGCAACTCGTGAGAGGCCCTCGTCTCCTAAATCCAGTTTCTGCTGCGAGTAGCACACGCGCTTTCCGAATGATGGGAGAGCAGCATGCACTGAAATGCATGCAACGTGCAAATCCCACCACTGATAACCACGACATTACGGTCCTCGGTTGTGCGTTTTCTGCTCACGCTTGGTGCAACCGAGTGCTCCACCGTGGAGTGGGTGAGTCGACTCACTTGGTTCCCCAAAGTAACCATGAGCGGAGCAAGCGATTGCTCATCGAATACCGAGTTGCTTGGTGAGTGAAGTTCAGTGCGCGCGGCTGGATAGTGTTGTTCACAGCAATATCCAGCAGAGCCTGAGAGCGTGACAGCACCACTCTGCTTCTTGTCCCCTGTGCTGTAGGGAACCTCCCCACTTTTGTGTCGACCTTTGGGTGGTGGCGACACATGAGCAGCCTCCCGCGTTTGACTAGCTTGTGGAAGTGCAGCGGACTTGTACATCCGCTCTGGGCTGCGAAGCATGTTGCTGGCGCAACTGGAGGCGGCGCCAAACAAATGTTCAGAGCGGACTGGCCGACTCGCTGCTCGTTTCGCAAAACGGATTCGAAGGTCTATCAAATGCGTCGATTTCGAAAACAAGTTTGTCAAATCGGAACACAGACTTGGCCAAGTGCTCCAAGTGTGCTCCAAGTGTGCTCCAATGCTCAAAGAGCAAGTCTGAAAAGGGTCTGAAGAGGTCTGAAGAGTACTACCAAACTGTTGCAGCGGTTGTGCCTGTTAACCGACAACTACAGCTCTCGGTTAAGTAGAGAAAAATGCTAGCTAAGCAAACATCGGATAAACCATATCGTCAGTATTTAATTGCCTGTCACTAAAATGAACTAACGTTACGATACAAACTACTGTCTTGGGTGAGTTCGATGTCCTTATAGCCATGCTTTGTCTGCAATCGTACGCTAGGAAATAGCTGTCTATGTTTGCGTTTAACGGCATCATTTGTTAATGCACCCGATTAACAGTGACTCCTACTTTGGAGCGTGCCAGGGTGACACAACCACCACGCACATCAATCCGCAGCAGCAAGCAAACAGCTAAACAGCCCATTTCAACAGCACCAAGAAAGATGCGCGCGATCCGTCTGCGCTCGTCGCTGCTTAAACGCGGAGGCGGCGGTGGAAGTGGCACGTCCACGCGACCGCCGGCGTCTTCCGCAAGCGCCGCGCTGGTGCATGCGCCTCACGCGCAAGCGCAGACGCCGTCGTCTGCGTCCAGCGCGCTGCTGCACTTGCACCGCGCGCTCTCCGTCAGCAACAGCAGCCACGCGCGCAGCTTCTCGGTCACGACCAAGTTCCCCACGCAGGACGAGTCCGCGATCCTCGCACACGCGGACGACGAGCACGACCCCAACTGCTCGCAGCTCGTGTGTGGCAGCTGCAACACGCCCATCAGCCAGACGAACGACCTCATCTTCTTCAAGTGGTGCGTGTGGGAATGTGGAAATGCACCAGCTGAGATGTACTTTGTATCTAATTGCCTGTGTTCGTATGCATTAACAGGAAGAACGGGATCCACCTGTCGAGCACGACCGACGCGCCGCTGCGCAGCCTCTGCTCGCAGGACAACTGGGAGGACGACGCCGACGTGTCGTGGAAGAAGCACAAGCTGCACTGCCTCAAGTGCGGCAACCACGTGGGCACGATGGCCAAGGTGTTTGCGAGCGACAAGATCCTGTTCAGCGCCAAGCAGGTGGCGATCCAGATGCCCGCGAACCAGTCGCCGCTCATCTCGATCTCCGGGTACCCGTCGTCGCAGCTCGGCTTCTCGTACTGGACCGAGCTCATCCTTATGCTCGAGTCGCAGCCGACGCTCAAGGACGCGCTGCAGATCCGTCGCGTGCGTTCAGCAAGCATGCTAATCGTATTGTGTATGAGTAAGTGATGACTTGGGGACTGATCTGTCGTGTTGGATGATGCATCCTATTTAAATCCGAATAGGTGGACCAAATCCGAGAGTTCAACAAGCAGCGCAAGCAGCTCAACACGAAGCTGCTGATGGCGAAAGACCTCCCGACTCTACTGCGCATCGTAGACGAACATGTACGTACAAGCAGCATTGGGTTCGTACGCACTCATATCGTTTAAATGGTTAACCTATGACTTGTACTGGACACGCTAACAACCTCAGGCGTCCGAGATGAACGACGTGAACATTTTGACGGCGGTGGTGCGCGTCTCGCGCTTCTCAGTGAACCAGACCCCGCGGAAGAACCGAGTGGTGCGTCTCCTAATTTTTTATTTCTATTGCTGGTTAGTGGTTTTATGGAGTGGACTGTTCTAAACTGAATGCTGGCTGGTGTGTGGTTGGCTCTGTTGTGGCAACATGCAGTCGGTGACGCCGCGCTTGAACTTGCTCACCAAGTCGGAGGCACCAGAGGACCAGCTGCTCGACATCTCGTCGCACATGATGACGCGACCGCGCTCGGCAAAAGAGATCGCGCTGGAGAAAGAGCGGTAGGTTGGATGCTCCATCCATCCGTCATTCCCGCCTCGTAATTTTTGACAATGTTGGGCTCATTCATTTTTGTGTCTGTGTGTGTTTCTTGTTACCTCATAAGCAGATTCTGGAAATTGGTGCAGTTGGTGGAGAGTCTCGTGAATTTCAGCATCTCAGCGCTGAAAGAAGGCCACGAGCTGGCAAATTTCATGAAATCGATCTGGCAGCTGGGTATCGGCCGACCGAGCATCTTGGAGTAAGTGGCGTGGCTACAATGGACATTCCAGCCTCAAGTCTCTATGCTGTCTCATCGGAATGAACTAATACTTGTATCTGTCTTCACACATTAGGCCAATCGCGAAGCAGGTGCTGTTTGTGCTCAACTCGGAGACCGAGGTCCACGACATCAACGAGCACGAGGCGTCGATCATCGCGACGTCGATCGTGCACCTGTCGTCAAAAGAAGCGCGCGAGCAGCCGTGGGCGAAACAGCTGCTGCACGCCGCGGCGAACCGACTGGTGGAAGAGTCGACGCGCAAGGGGAAGGCGTCGAACTTTGACATCCTCATCCCGCTCGTGCGCGCGTTTGTGATCGCGGGCGAGTTCCACGAAGAGCTCTTCACGCTGCTCTTCGCCGAGGTGCGCAAGGACCGGCTGGACCAGGCGGACTACATGTCTCCGTTCAAGATCCGGAACCTCAAGTCCAAGATGTACCAGGTGCACCTGGACTGCGCGCTGAATGGGTACGCGAAGGATTTGCGACTCAAGCCAGCGCAGGTCGAGGAGTTCAAGGAGATCTTCCAGAGCCACCAGGTGCAGGTGAAGAGCTCGTCGTTCCGCCTGCAGCACTTGGTGTCCACTGCGCTGGACGAGATGGGCGTCGAGCACACGCGCTCGCTCGCGCTGGACGAAGGCTACTGCCTCGACATCGCGCTGAAGCACAAGATCGCGATCGAGATCAACGACGCCGAGTGCTACCAGGTGCTGGAGGACCACGAGCCTGAAAGTGAGGCCGACAAGAAAGACTTTATCATCGCGAGCTCGGTGGACGAGAAGCCGTTCGGGTTCGTGGACCTGAAGGCGCGCCACCTGGAGGAGCTCGGCTGGGTCGTCATCCAGCTGCGCGCCGACAAGTACCAGAAACTGTCGAGCGTCGAGGACCGCGTGCGATATCTGAGCATGCTGCTGGAGGTCGCCAACAACGCGCGCCGCCAACACCACCTGTCGGAGTTGACATCTTCTTCGGCAGATTAGACTTGCGGATAGATACCGATAGCACGATGCCGATTAAATAGACTGGAAGAGAAACAGAGTAAGAAGAAGACAAAGTAATAGAGCGAACGAACGGATGGAGTGAATGGGTGATGACTTTGTCAGATGTACGTATGGTATTCTCTATTCAGGTAGTGTGTTGTCGATGCATAAATCCCCTGCCTGTGTATTACAGTGCCCACGCATGTGGATGTGTGTGTGTGTGTGTGTGTTCATCTCTAGCGACCGATACGGTTGGTAACTTAATTCTGTTTCGACTTCTTCTTGCTCTTCTTCTCCTTCTTGGTCTCCGTCACCTCTTCTTCTTCTTTAGCTTCCTTCTCAGCTTCAGCCTCCACAGTCTTCTCCTTCTTCGCCTTCTTCTTCTTGTCCTTCTTCTCCTTCTTCGCCTCTTCCACTTCCTCAACTGCAGCAGCAACTGGCGCTTCCTCCTCCTCCTCCTCCACGGACGCCTCGAGCTTTCGCTTCTTGCTCTTCTTGCTCTTCTTCTTCTCCACAACCTGCGCTTCCTCTTCTTCCTTCTCGCTCTCCACAGCAGCAACGACAGGCACAGCCACCGCCTCTTCTTCTTCTTCTTCCTCTTGCTGTTCGTCCTCGCTCTCTTCCTGCTTCTTGTTCTTCTTGGCCTTCTTCTCCTTCTTGTTCTTCTTGTCCTTCTTTGCCTTCTTCTCTTTCTTCTTCTTGTCCTTCTTCGCCTTCTTCTCCTTCTTCTGTTCGCTCACGTCACTGCTCTTCTCCTCGTCGTCGCTCTTCTTCTCGCTGTCGTCCTCGAAGCGCTTGTGGTCGTAGCCGCCCTCGCCCTGGCGCACGAACATCGAGTACAGACCGTTGTTCGGCAGGCCGTCGGTGCGCTTGGCGCCCTTCTTGCCAATGCCAGCGCCGAAACCGAGACCGCCCTGTGCATACAAACGCAATCAATAGGAACAAACAAAAAGAGTCAGCTACCAAACCACATGAGCATGGAGTTCCAACAAGCAAGTCCACATCGCTGCGTCATGCGCGTCGCTGGCGGCAAACAACCAGCCGCAGCCACAATGCTGCACACCCACTCGCACTGTCGCTCTGCTGGTAATCAGCCAGGCAATCAATCGGTGGCCGCAAGCGCCATACAGATGCAACGTGCATGTAGAAGCAGGTCCAGCACATGCAGGGAGGGCAGTGAAGGAATTGTTTGAGCGCGCGCGAGAGAGAGAGAGAGAGAGAGAGAGAGGAACGTACGCTCTTGCCGCCCGGACGCAGCTTGGAGAGCACTTCGTGCATCTGGATGAGCTTGTGGTCCTCCATCGCAGTAGATCTGTGCGTCTGTAGCTGTCTGTGTTGCGTGCGCGTCGAGAGCTCTTGGGCGTTTGCTGCGTCGTCCTCGCTTGTCGCTTGCTGCTGCTTTTCGCGTTTGGTTTGGCTGCTCAAATTGCCCAAGCCAGTCAATTCCAATAAGGAACTTTTGGTGTCGCACGATAGACCTCGTAATAGCTACACAACGAATGCAGTTGGCAATTTGTATGTATCCGGGACCAACAAAAAATACAGCTCAAGCTACTGTATCGGTTGTTGGCGTGCGTTTGCCGCTCTCAAGGTGTAAATAATGTGTACGTACAGATAGCCACATAGCCACCACCACGAACAAATAATTGAGCTCATTGCCAATTTATTCTCAAAGCCAGCACCTTCATGTATTTGGTCTCGTAAAAAAAGCCAACGTTATTGAAACTCAAAACTGGAGCAGAATGCGAGGCTATTTCGATGTCTACAGGAGCAATTTTTTAACAACGCCGTCGTTTCTGTTCGGGCACGACAGCCACAGCCACCGTGAAGTGGACTTATTGTTTGCATACCAGTGACAGACTACAAAGACCTCTGGTAGCTCAAAGGTTGTGCATGATGTACTTCGTACATGGGGAGTAGAGGTCTCCAACTAAATGATTGGTGGTTTCAAGATTCCGCGATTCAAGAAAGATCAGTTCAACCACTGACGCCGAGTTCCAGCGTCAGACTCGAATGCCAATCCTAAAGTAGCCCCTGGACGCCAAACGCTTTGTCAAACCTGAAGTAAGTTTGGACGCCAAACGCTCTAGCAAAATCTGACTGGTTTGAATAGACTATTTGTCAAGAGTGCTCTTACAGCGTAAGCTACATGGATTTTACGGCATGTCGAGCAAGAGCTAGGAAATTGCTACTACGTCGCTAAGTTGTCCATCGCCACAATATGAAACTGACCATGTCGTCGCTCTGGTGACGGAGATGAACACGCCCTCAACCAGGAAGAGCCTCTCCGCTGGGCCGTAGTGGCGCACTTCCTCCGAGCCAGGCATGGCATTCTATTGGCAAATCATATACGTCACCTTCATTACGTCGCCAATCAATCTGCAATCAGTCTCTGAGAGAGGTGGCGAACGAATCGGCTGCAAAGCCAACGGAGGTTGAGGTGGAGGTGGAGCACTGAACGCCTGGTTTGTGAGGTTGCTGGGTATCTTGCGGTATTTCCACAGCTTTTGTAAGCTTATTGTGTATCTTGCGGTATATCGAGTTACACTGAACACTAAAACCATGGTTACTCCTTCTTAAAACGGAGCCTCGGTAATTTCACTATCGGAACGTTCTTATTTGAGCACATTCCACGAACAGGGCCGTGGAAAACTTCATGGAATGACCCAGATGGTGTATATAAAACTAAAGAAGCATGGGGGTGATTTATCACAAACCTGAATGTACCTGATGCAGGACGGCACACTGTACCACTTAGCGTGGTACTCTGTACCAAGCATTCAGAAAGCTGACTCCTTGTCATCCACAGACAACCAGTCTCACCTACTGGCAGATTTGACTGGTCTCCGCTCCTGTAGCCACGAACAGATCTGTAAAAGTTATCCTGCTGCGTGACGTCTCGTAACACGATGACGAGATCCTGGTCTTGCTCTGGTGCCGATACTGTGCCTTTGCTCAAGAGACATGGAGCCGCCATCCCCAGTCCCCGATCTTGTGGATGGAGGAGGAAAACAACAATTTTCCTACAGGTTCCAATACATAATCGCGCGGATTATTGTCGTTTTGTGAGCAAAGTGGCGGTGCAGAGCGGTCCGTTCACGATTGCAGCGGATACCCAGCGAGAACACAGTCAGCATACAATCACGTATCAATCGATAATCGCCAGTTTTTTTAATAAAGCGTTGACGTAGACAGTTTGCACTGTTGAGAGCTTCACATGCAACTACCTACCTTTGCAACACAAATTGCAGCTTGGACACCAGCAGCAGCAGCAACACACACACAAGCAAGTGTCGGCGACGTAAGCGCACTCGCGGCAGAGGCCCTGTCTGACGTCGTTTGGCACCCAGCAATAGCAGTGAAGCAGTGTGCTGCCTGCTGCGCAAAACAGAATCGGTCTCCCATCAGGAAATCAATCAGCGCTTTCTCGTTTGTTTTGGCTCTTGTTATGTACCGCCTGGGAAGGATAAACTTCAGGCTTGAGAGCAGTTACTCTGTGGTGATGAGTTTTAAGCTCGGACTTTAACAACAGAGTCGTCTGCATCGAGGTCCGAAAAATACAGCCAGTTCGATGTTTGGCTCATCTAGACCACGCTGATTTTCTGTGAGTCTGATCGACCTTTTTTATGGAGATCGGATCCTTTCGTGTTTTTTGACTGGCGTGTGCCTGTTGAGTGGTCCGCCGCTGCCACTCTTTTCGGTCGCATTCATACGGGTGTGGATCGGAAGAGATCAGATCACATACACAACGCCAAATGCAGGCGTTTTTCGCCGAGACGAAATACCCCCATCCCACAGGTTCTCACTACGCGGTCCAAAGGTCAGTTTTCTATTGCAAACTACCTCCCTTTCCCTTCTTTGTGTGACTGGCTGGTTGTTTGCTGTGATTCAAAAGCGGTGGTGGGAATTCGCACACTTTCGCGCCTGTGCGGGAACTCGCCTGCGTTCGCAGCACCGAGGTTGACGCGCTCATGTAACACCAGCGCATTGAAGTTATCTTTTGTTTCTTGGTGGAGGTGATGGCAAATACCAGAAAATGATGGGAGGCCTCATGGAAACTGAAGTTGAGCAGCAGCATTCAAATTCTCCTCCTTTTATCCAATGTCAAAATTAACAGAAAAAGCAAAAGTGAGGATGGTTCCATCAAAATGGAGAGTGGGAGCTCCGGCAAGTCAGAAATGCAGCGGCACAGTTGCCGGTTCAGCTTGATGATTACCATCACCTCCACGAGTATTAAAATGGATAGACTTTTTGTCAGGTTAACAGAGCGTAAATCAAACAATACAAATATCGAGTGCGATGTATATTACATTGGACAGGATCTAATTAGACAGGTGATTGTTCTCTTGGCCGGTCTCAGAACTCCTGTTGGAGTTGCACCACACCATTGGTCACGCCGGTTCGATGACCAGCGACAGGCGTTCGCTCGTTAATGAGAGGAGACCTGGCTCGGCTCTGTCGCGACCATACGACGTCATCATTGCGTGCCGTCCAGAGAACTGAAGGCGCTTGCAGCTCCTTTGTTATCCAGTTACCACCACCGCCCGCCACCTTCTTCTCTGCGTCCGTCCTTCCCTTTCGGCTCCCTCCATTCACACTCGCTCGCTCACGCCAAGTCGCGCCCCTCGCCTTTTGCCAGCCGCCCCGCGACCTCATTCTTCTTCTTTGTCCCCGCAGAGCAAAGCACCAGAACCAACACACCGCCGCTCCCCAACAGACGCGTGTCGCTTCTTACTCTCTCACCCAGAACCAGATTTAATCCACACACACACACACACAGACAACATGACGCAGCAGGACGTTGACGAGACCACCCGCAGTCCAGTGGACTCGCACTACCGCAACTCGGAAGGCAAGGCGCTCAAGATCGAGGTCGCCGCGGCCGGTGACATCGACAAGGAGCACAAGGAACAGCTCGAGCACCAGCCGAAGACCAAGAAGTTCTTCATCTGGCGCCTGACCAAGCCCAAGTGGATCGGCGCAATCGTCGGCTCGGTCATCGTCGCGCTCGTGCTGATCCTCCTCATCCTGTGGTTCGCGGTCGCCAGCCCGATCTTCCAGAGCAACGCCGACAAGGTCAAGATCACGCTCAACAACCTCGACATCCTGAGCGTCGAGAAGGGCGACGACGTGCGCACGCTCGGCGTGAACATGAGTCTGCGCCTCACGCACGACCTGTACGTGCACGCGAAGACCGACGCGACCCAGGCGCAGCTGCTGTTCGACGGCGAGGCGTTCGCGTCCGTGGATCTGCCGGCGCTCGACCTGAAGACCGGCAAGCAGGAGTACGACCTCGTGATCTCGGGCAACGCCGACGTGTCGAACGCCGACGTGTTTGAGAAGATGGCGTCCGCGCTCGTCACGTCGCAGAGCATCACGGTGGACGCGTCGGCACGCCTGAAGGCGCACGCGTTCGGTCTGTCGAAGAGCGGCATCAAGTTCGACCGCAGCCTGAACGTGACGGCGCTCAACAACTTCAAGTCCCCGCAGCCAGTGATCAACAAGATGACGGTCAAGAGCTGCGACTCGAAGACAATCCAGATCGACATCAACGCCACGATCGACAACGTCGCGCTCGTGGGTCTCAACGGCATCGGCGCGCTCAACCTGTCGCTCTACTACGAGCAGGACTACCTGGGCTACGCGCTGTCGCTGCTGCCAGACCTGGGCATCCCGCGCGGCCCAACGGTACAGCTCTTCAACGTCGTGATGGAGAACTCGACGACCCACCTGCCAATCATCTCGAAGATGCTCAAGGGCGTGGCGTTCGGCAACTCGCAGTTCTTCCTCAGGGGCGACAGCGCGTACGCGACCGAGGTGGGTCTGCTGCGCGAGCCGCTCAAGGACCTCAACATGAGCATCTACTCCAAGGAGCAGCTGCTCAGCAAGGTCGTGCTCAACCCGAACTGCGACCTCATCAAGCTCGCGCTCGGCTAAGCGAGAGCTTTATGAAGAGAGTAGAGATTTTGTGCATTCTTTGTGGTAAATAAGAGAGAGAGAGAGAGAGAGAGAGAAGGAAAGCGAGGTATTCACTTAAGTTCGAAATGTGAGTTGTCTGTGTCATTCAGTGCTTTGGTGATGTGAGGGCTGTTTTTTGTTTTTTTGTGTGAGCTGCATCTGAAATAAATTGCTTTTTCTACCAGTAACAAAACAGTTTTGCCTTCAATTTTATGGGGGTTATTAAAGGCCAAATGCCCTGTTTCTAGGAGAAAGGCGTTGCTTTTCTGATTTTTTGGAAGAATGCGCGACCTTTCGCGCAGAAGTGCAACGACAGATGATCATAAATCATTCCGCCCAGTTATCATCGCTTGGCACTCACGCAGAACGCAGAACGCACGCGCACGCCACAACACCCCGCAAGAGCGGAAGAGCAGCAAGAGAGAAAGAAGGAGAGCGATGGCGCCGCCGCCGCCCAAGCTCAGCGCCAGCAACAGCAGTAGCAGCCTCGCGGACCACTTCCCCAACCTGCGCCAGTTCTTCCAGCGCTCGGCGTCGCAGCCGAGCCAGTACCACGACACCAGCGCGCATTCGAGTAGCTCTTCGCCTCCAAGCGGCGCTCCATCGTCGCCTCCGCGCCGCGCGTCCGCAGCGCCGTCTTTCTCGTCGTCGCCAGCACCTTCTTCCTCTACTTCTGTGGATCCAGATGCAGACGCCCGCATGCACGCGTTCGGGTCGTGCACGCAGGTGCTGGCGACGGCGATCACGGCGCTCTTCCGTGCGATCAACACGTTTGGGGTCTACCAACCGGAGAGCGCAGTGTCGGACAACACCACGACGCGCCGCGCCAAGCTGCTGTACGTGCAGCTGCTCGACAAGGCGCAGCGCGAGCGCGGCGAGTGGCGGGGCTTTGCCGACACCTCGTCGTCGTCGTCTTCATCCTCCTCGCCAAACAGAGAGAAAGCCAACGAGAGCGCACTCGACATCCTCTCGACGCACCTGCGCGACCTGTCGCGAGACGAGACGTTTGCGCTCTTGAATGAGCTCGTGGACGTGAGCTTCCGCAGCATCCGCGGCCCGCTCGTGAGCTCCGAGGTCTACTTGAAGCACAAGCGGCGGCTCGCCGCGCTGAGCCTCGACATCCCCGCGTCGCTGCACGTGCTGCTGGAGATCCGCGGGATCCTGAACCAGCTTGGACGCGATGAGAAGCTCTGCGTGTTCCGCCTGCTGACGCTCTGGCACGCCATGGCGGTCGCAAACGAGGCGCAGGACCTCCGGCGCACGATCCAGGAGAAGCACCACCTTGTGTTCAGCGACTGCACCGAGTTGGAGTTCCTGGTGAGTCTGTTTGTTTGCTTGCAATTGTTTGCTTGCTTGTTTCCCAAACTGATTGTGATTTGTGTGCTTGATTTGTTTGCTTTGTTTTGTTTGTTTGCGCAGACGACTCGGAAAGATCCACGCCACGACGCAGTTGCGATCGCGCTGTTGCACATCCTTGTGCTCTACCACGACGTGCTCTTCAGCGACGTTGAGGTGAGTCGATTGCTGTTTGTTGGCTGGGTTTACTCTTGTTAATAGTGGTGGAAATGGCTCCTGCTGTGCTCGAACGCTCACTTGTGTATTGTTTGTTTGTTTGCTTTTTTGTTTTGCCCTTGTGGAACAAAAATGGTTAGTTTTTGCTGATCAAGCAAGAGCTGCAGCTGAGTCAGTCGCTGCGGAGACCCAGAGTGGCGTCTGATGCTGAGGAGACGGACGAGCCAAAGGCGATTGGACCAAGTGAAGACTCAACTCAGACCGAGTCTCCATCTCCATCGCCACCTCAGAGCGAGCAGACCGAGACTGAGACTGAGCACAGTGATGAACAAACCAAAAGTGACGATGCACTAGACGCCTCGAAGGAGCAGACCCCTTCTAGAGCAAGATCTGAGACTGTCGAGACTAGAACTGAGACTGAAACTGTCGAAGTCGACGAATCGAAAGTGGAAGCGCCAAGTGAAGGTACAGCTCAGGCTGCTACTCCGCCATCCTCATCGCCATCTCAGTGCGCGGAGCACATTGATGACCAGATTGAACAGGGTGATGAATTGGATATCGCGAAGGAATCTGCAAAGTCTGATGAAGACAACACTACCAGCAGCTCTTTGGGCCAGGAGGAGCTTTCTCCAGCAGCAGCAGCAGCAGTCCAACTATACGATGCAGAACCGACTCAGTCTGAAGAACGACGCGCAGCACGAGATCAAGAAACCGACATTCCAAATCTAGTGAGTACTCCAGCAGCTACAGAAAATGTGTCAGAAGAGCGGTCGCCTCTGCCCAAGCCGCAAGAGGTACTGCCTGATGCTTCATCCCAGTCTGTCACCAGAGTCAGTCCGAGCGCTCTGACACGCTCACAGTCGACTAACCCTCCACACCACCACAATCACAACTCAGCTCGCGGTCACGGTTCCGTGGTCTCGATTCGACCTCACTCGCTGTCGCCTCGGAAGACCCGACAGAGCAAGCGACTCCAGTTCGAGTCGCTCACGGTGAGCACCGCCACGACCATCACTGCGGCTACAAGCGAGAAGGAGCAGAAGCAGTACAACCATCACAACCACAGTCACCACAACAATAGCAGCAGCAAATCCAATGATGCACGCCAAGCAACACTGCTGAGCGATGTGGTCCAAATCGTAGACTACTTTAACGCATCATCAAAGGAGCCAGTCGCTCGCACGAATGGCAATGACAGCATCAACAGCGAGAGTCCAACGGCTCCTGCCGCTATTGTAAGGATCCAGCAACACTCTCCTGAGGCGAACGAGTCTTCAAACGCTTGGCTAATTGGGCAGCAGTCCACCCCAGGTGCTGCACGAGCAGCTTCGATTAAGAGCAGTAAGAGCCATGAACCACACGCAGAGGCAGGAGGAACCGAAGGCGAGTCTCCTCCAGAGCCTCCAGTGAAAAGAGCCTCAATCGCGCAGAGCTCCACCAAGCCTTCATCTCCGCGACCGCACGAGATCACGGACCTCGCGAACACGTACTTTAGCTTCTCGTTCGCGGCTGCGACGATGCGCACGATGGCGATCATGGCCGTCTACGCGATCCGCAGACATCAACACAATCATCACCAGCAGCACGAGTGAAGCATCGAATAATGAGGAAGAGGAGCGCGAAGAACATGAGACGGTGACCTGTGTGCGCAACACCACAGCCACTCAGCAGCAACAACAAGTGTCTCGCCTCCACCTGGGTACTATCCCCATCCCAGCAACAACCAAATCGCTCGCTTTTGTAGTGTCATCATGCGTAAGCAAAGTCCAGAAGTGACGTCGACCTAGAAAAAAACCCAACACAAAATCCATCCACTTCGCTTCTAAATAGCGTCGAAGTAGACCCATTTTCCCATTTCTGCAAACAGCTCTCTGTTCGCCCTTCTTAGGGTCAATAATGCCAGCAGCCTCCAGTCTCCATGCTTTTGCGTTCCAGGTTGAAGTGGTGGGTGGGTTGCTGCTGAGTTAGTTCCCAATGGAAAAGGACGAGCAGGAAGAACATTTTATTCTGTCGGATCCTCTGCAGCGGAGCTGGGATTGGATTGCACTACATAAACTACTGTAATTCTCTTCCAAGAACTTGGCAAGAAAGACTTTTTGACGGTGCTCAACAGCACACATTTCGAAATCATGTGGGATGGTGTTCAACCTGGCCCCTGGGCCAAGGGTTTCCTTCGTCGTTGTCAGTGGGGCAACAGGTATTGGTAGGTTGTCAGCAACAGTGTGTGTATCCATAGCACCAAGCGAACTGGCGTGTTTATTGGCGCAGCGATGACGCGGATGGCAGTGCAACTGACCTGATTTGCTGTTCATATGTGTCATCCGCAGCACGAGCGGCACGCGCAACTGCAACTACAGCTGCAACAACAGCAACCAGTAGCAACGACGTCGATGCCACCATGGCGCCGCTGTCGTACCAGCAGTTCCTCTCCACCACCAGCTACGCGCAGCACCTGAAGAAGAAGAAGAGCAGCCAGTAGAGCCAGATTGGCCAATCGCTCGTGCGCTGCGCAACTG
>JAASFI010000733.1:0-18694 GCA_023333705.1 Globisporangium viniferum | reverse complement strand
GTGCTTTCGTACCGTGGACGACCGTGCTGCAACGGGTTCCTGGACAACAAGTGCAATCTCACAAAGCGCGCGTGCTACCTCGATCAGTCCTGGAAAGACTCCTCTCCACTGACGTGCTTGCCGGTGAACCGTACCGACAAGATAGCAACCGAAGCAACTCGAAGTCTATTCGCCAAGTTTCCTGCCTCTGTATGTTCCGAGTCGACCCCACCCACCATCAAAGAGAACCAGTACCCTCTCGAAGCAGACGTCAACGCCTGCAACGGCACCTTGTACCGCAAGTGCACGAAGGCAGGCAACCGCACGGGCATGTGCTACAGTCTCCGCATGATGCCGATCGCGTGTGCTGGTGATCCGTTCCCGATGGCGATGCGGAAGCGACAGATTTTGGAGAATGTCGGCGATCCCTGCGACCCAGTGGAAGAAGCGTGGCTCGGCTGTCCGAATCCATAGAAACTCGAATATTCAGGTTTGCTAGCTTTGAATGGCGTTGTATCCAAAGAAAATGGAGTCTCGAATGAATGAGACCATCCATCCATTTAAAAGTGGCTACACTTGTTTACAGGTACCGTTTCTATTCGGATAAAGTCACAATTCCTTTCCTGTAGATAAATATGCAACTACTGTACTACCATGAAGAAAGCAT
The DNA here is from genome assembly GCA_023333705.1 of Globisporangium viniferum. Classification (NCBI taxonomy): domain Eukaryota; phylum Oomycota; class Peronosporomycetes; order Pythiales; family Pythiaceae; genus Globisporangium; species Globisporangium viniferum. Next base: position 18,048 of record JAASFI010000733.1, on the reverse strand, counting down.
TTTCATTGTGAACAAGCAACAAGCAAAAGCATTCCACATTTGCGATACTGTAGTAATGAGCTGGTGGAAATGCGCGGCATGCGGCAGCAGAAGCGCTGCTGCTGTTAATGGCTCTACGACTGCATCAGCAGCATCCCCATCAGCAGTAGACATAGCACCGCACCTGCTGCTTAAGCAGATCCCATCGAGCGCCATGGCGCCGCTCTTCTTCTACTGGTGCGTCTCTCCGCAACCTTGCTACTTCTTGGAGCGCGCATTCCCACTTCACTTGAGCTTTGTATGACGAGCGGCAATATGTGTGTGTGTGCTTTGTTACTGTAGTGCTGCGTGCTCGCTCCGCATGGCGTCCTGCGAGAGCTGCCACGTGCTGGCGGACGCGGAGAAGGTGAGGGGGGGCGTGCTGCTCTGTCGCCGCTGCGGCGTCCTCTCGGTTTTGGACCCGACGCTGCGCGCGCTGCTCGCGATCCCGGCGTTCAATCGATCGTTCCTGGTAAGTACAGTGTGCTCCAATGTATGTGTGACAGAGAGGCGCTTGAGTATCTTGGGCTGGTACTGATAGCTACGGTGTATTGCATTTTGCTTGTACTGGGCGGTTGTGACTGTGTAGAATCGAGTGTCGTTCGCTATCGCCGACATTGTGGAGCTCCGCGAGCGCATTATCCAGTGTGAAGCGCAGCTCAAGAGCGCTAAACAGCAGCACCTGAGAGACTCTGAATCAGCCGAGTCTGGGTCTACTTTACCCAGTCAGCAGGGTTCATCGAGCGACTCCACGCTGCAGCGCAAGCGCAAGCGAGTGGGGGAAGCCGCGTCCGCAGACAGCCAAGTGAGCCCCCCGCCGTCGTTCCGCCTAGTGGACACCCTCCCTTCCCAGCAATCGGCGTCCTCCCCCCAGCAGCAGTCACAAGGTTTAAGTGTCGCGGCTCTGGAGGCCGAGTTAAAAGCTCTGCAGCGCCAGCTCCACGAATTAGTGCGGCAGTGGGAGCAATTCGCCAGTGAGACGACAGCAGAGCAGTCGACTCCGCTGCGTCACCACCTGCAACAATCGTTCTCGTCCACCCATTTAAACGTAAGCGCTGGCTTCATTTGGTATAGATGACTATGGCTGACAGGGCTCTCTGAGTACTGACCTCCCGTGATACACGTGCAGATCCTCAGGGTCATGTACGACAACACCACCGGCAAACTGGAGGTGGCCGCGCTCACGCGGCAGATCGAGCAGTTCCTGCTGCACCAGTCCACGCTGCTCAAGATGAAGTACGACCTGCTCGCCGCCGTGGCGACCTGTCAGGAGATCGAGCAGCTGCGCGCTTCAGTGTTCCAGACGAACGAGACGCCGTCAAAAGTCACGAACCTGATCATCAACTCGACGAAAGAGCAGCTGAACCACCGCTACAGGGCGTTCCAGGCGCTCTCTCGCCCCTACCTCTCGCTCGTCGGCGCGGCGAACAAGCACCTCTTTGCGCTCTACAGCGCTGCGCAGAGTCTCCAGAGCATGCGGGAGACCAGTGAACACGAGCGCGAAGCGGCGATGATCCAGCGCGAGCTCTTTGGTTCGAACAGCGGCAGTAAAGAGAGGGCTGACCACACGCGCTCTCGCCGACGCTACGGCTATGGGACCAAGAGCTCCAGTAGCAGTAGCAGTAGCAGCAATGGTATCACGCACACAGCACTAGGTGATCACCATCACCACCACCACCACTTGATGGCCGGCGGCTACGACGACGTCTCGCGCGTGCAGCAGACGCTCGAGTTTGGGAACCGCATCACCGAGATCTCAAAGAAAGTGGAGCTCTGGCGCGCGCTCAGCTCGACGATCGCGACCACCTGCGTGCTCAGCGTCTCGGAACTCGCAAATGCGAACGACGCACCGTTGTCCTAGTGATAAGTACGTGTATTATCTGGCAATACAAGCGACGTATTAAGTGATTGACTGACAAATACCTGGAGCTCCTGGGTCGTAAGGGCTCTTCCCAGCTCTGATTGCTTAGCTGTTGAAGATGCGCGTGTACAGCTGGTCGTGCATGGCTTGGATGAGGTCGAGCACGGGCGCCGAGGAGTACGAGTCCTGGATCAGACGGTTCTTCTTGGCCTGGAAGACGCGCTCCATGAGCTCGCGCATGTCAAACTGCGTGCGCGAGGCCTCGAACGGACCAATCAGGTTCAGACGCGTCGCGGCGCTCAGCACGTCGCGGATCACGAAGAACAGGTACATGCGCTGGCAGGTGGCGGCGTCCACGCCCAGCAGCGCGCACACGAGCGCGAAAACGACCGCGTGGTGGATGCCCGGGTGCTTCTGGCGCTTGGACTCCTTGCGGATCGTCACGAGCACCTGGAACGCGTCCTGCTCGTGGCTGTGGTAGGTCGAGACCGCGAGGCGCAGCATGGCGGCGCCCTGTGCGAACGACGCCTTCTTGGCCACGTGGTTGGAGAAGAGCGCCGTTGCCTGCGCGTTCACGTCCAGGAACGACTGGACGAGCGCGCTCTCGCTGCGCGCATTCGCCGCCGCCGTGCTCTGAGAGTGTGCGCTCGCGGCCTCAGCGGCCGAGTGCATCGTGAACACGATCGGCAGCGCGAAGTTGGCCGTCTGATGGAGCGTCGAGCGCAGAAACTGGTCGAGCGGCGTTGGGGATGATTGGGGTGAAGAGGAGCTCTTGGTGACGAGCCGCTCCTGCACGGCGGCCTCGAGCCCGACCGAGTGCGCGAAGCCGCCCGTGGGGTAGAGCGAGTCGACCATCTGCCAGACCGCCCAGTCGCCCGCCGTCGTAGCCATTGGTGACGTGTTGATCTGCTTGCGTGTTTCTGGAGTGACTTTGTGAGAAGGTGTGAATGCTCAAACTGAGAGCAATACTTGATACGGTACCGTGAGTGAGGTGATGCGCATCAACAGGCCACTTTAGAAACGGGCTTATCCTGAATTCCACATTCAAGCCTTTTTACGGGAATAGTGTAGGATTGAAAACGGGAACACACGGGATTGAACACAACCCTAATATATCGTACTTAACTGAAAGTGCACACAGTGTGCAAATGTTGCCAAATCGAAGTCTTCCGTCTTGGCGATGCCTTAAGACTTGAACGACACATTCTAGTGTACTTACTTTTACATGTCTGTACTTAAACACCTACTGTACACCTGCGAAGTTCTTAAATGCCGGCGCGGAGAACCAAATGGCTGAATTAGGGTCACGAGAGTGAGTTGAGGAGAGATCGGCAGCGCTGCACAGCTTTACTGTGAGAACCTTCTCCAGTTGCGCAGCGTATGGTGCTTGTGAACGGATCTTAAGTAAGTAACCACAGTTCAGTGTCTGATCTCATCGCATTCTGAAGGCTCCATTTTTCGAAATTGAGCTTCATCAGTCGATGGCGTCTCAAACGCGACGGAAACGTCATTTTAATCACTCAAACAAAGATTATCATGGCTATTAACAAACACAAACAGGATCCACACTACTTGCTGCGAGCGATGGCCGATGAGTGATTGCACACATGCAACCCACTTCTGAGATAAAAACCGTCGCTTTCCTAGCGAATACTACGCACGTAGAATGACACAGCTGAAGAAGACTACAAAGAGAGGATGGAATCAACCAGCCTCGGCAAGGCTCAATCCACAGCACCAGGCGGCGCATTTCGTCCGCAGCAAACTTGAAAATCGACGACATCATGAACCGGTCCAGCGCATGACGCGGAGTGTCCGCCACCGACTTGTGCTGGATCGCGCTCACAAACGCCAGCTTCTGGCTCAGCGGCAGCTCAGTCGGGAGCAGCTCTCCGTTGGCGGACTCGTCGTTGAACATGCACTCCTTCATAGCGAGCACAAACTCTTGGAGACCTTCTTTGTCGGCGTTCTCCGAATCCAGACTCGGCCCCAGCAACTGCACAATTCTCAGCGTCTTGTTCGTGCTGAGCATTCGACGGGCACTCGCGAACGCTTGATCGTCCATGTGGTCCATGACGAGGCGGAGCTCCATCAGCTTTGGAAATCGGGACGGATCCGACAGGAACTCGCAGAGCTTTTCGATCCCTTCTGTGCTGAAATGGCTCTCGCCCATGTCAAGCGAGACCAACCGCTTCCCGAGACCGCCGCTGAACGCCTCAAGCAGCAGATCCAACGTCTCGTCCAGCAGTCGTTGTTGCAGAGACAGATATGCTCCAACTTGGTGCAGTTTTCGAAAATGGCACGGAGAAGCACCTCCATCGGGCCAATGCCAGGTGCGGTCACGTAGCTCAAGTAGTGCCCCACATGCTCGAAGAACGTCACGATCGGCTCGGGTTTGAACACTCCAAACGTCATGTTCAAGAACGTGAGCTCCAGCTTGAGCTCGGTCCGGTGGGACTGACTCATCGATGGGTTCGTGCTCTATGCTGAGAATCTGGTCGTTTTTCATCCATCCGAACCCGATACACGGGAGGACAGCACACGTTCACCCGTTCTGCTGACAGAGCGCTTCCAGTTCCGTCTCAGCGACGAGCTCATAAATCACTTCTTCCCCCGCTTTCGCCGTCGCGTAGAACTTGGCGCCTTGCTTGACGGTACAAAGCATGAGTTTGTTTTTCGCTGAGTGGTTACGCTTAGACTTGCCTTGGTACACCAGCTTGCTGGCAGGATCAGACAGCGTCCCGATGAACGCTGCGTGGTGCTCAGTGGTAAAGTAGTCGTTCGAGAGGTCGACTGTGCGAAACCTGTTGCCGGCAGCGAGTTTCCCGGACCGCGGATAGAAAAGTCCGTACGCGAGCCACCGTCAGTTCTGTTTCATATTCACCTCGCTCATGTTGTTGAAGATGCGCGTCAAGCTGAGCGTTTCGATTTGGCATCCGTACTGCAGCGCCGAGCAGGTCGCCGCGACGTTCTTCAACCCCAGCTTGTTGCCATTCAGGTTCAGCTCCTTCAGGTACCACGGCGGGTTCAAAGCGCCGTCGACAGCAGGCTCAGAAGTGCTCATGCTCGGGTTATTACACGCAGCCGCGATGATCTTGCGCAGCGCAGCTTGAATCTTAGGCGATGTGGGTGGCTCGTGGAGACTGTTTTCAATGATGAATCGCAGCTCATCAATGTGGTAGGTCGCGCGGTTCTTCTCCGCGAGGCCCGCGACCACCTCAAAGTGCGCGTCAGTCATCGCCTGGTTGTTGAAATTCAGCACATTGACCGCAAATTGGCGCGTGGGGCTCGCGTACACTCGGTCGAGCATCGCCTCGACGATGCGCAGCGACGCCGGCGTGAGCTTGCAGATCTGGAACGTCAGCTCCACTTCGATCTTGTTTGTCCCCGCAAACGGAACACACTGTCGCACAAACGCTTCCGACATCCCGTGCTCTGGAGGCGTCGAAAAGAACTGGACGATCGCGCCGGCGTGGGGCTTGTCCAACTTGTTGTGGTGGCTCATGTCGATGTTGAACACGGAGAAGCTCTCGTCCGCGACCATCCAGAGCGACTCGTCCACGTTCGGGGTCTCAAAGCCATCGCCGCGCGTCAACACGACGTACCCCAAGGAGGTGCTTCCAGAGCTTCACCTTGAGATCCGGTAATTTGTTGAGTCGGAATGAGCACTCACGAGCACCGTCGCCACCGCCTTGAGCACCACGGGGAAGATCGTGTCGATCTCGCCGCGGTGCCAGTCGAGCGTGAACGCGAACGCCGGCTTTCGTGCGGTGGGTGGATCGGCTCGGTGACGCCGAGACAAGGCTGGAAGACCACCACCGGGCTGAACGCCGACTTGATGGCGCTCGACTGGCAGATGCGCTCGGTCTCGCGCTCGAGCGCGTCGTAGAGTCCCCGAGGCGGCGGCTTCGGCCGCGCCTTCCTCGCTCTGCGGGGCTTTGCGAGCATGGCGGATGGATGGATGGATGGATGGATGGATGGTGTTTGAGTGCTTGAGCTTGAGCTTGTGCTTGAGAGGGCGAATTGGTGAATGAGGTCTTTACCTAAAGGGCTAGCTGATCGATCCATCCATAATGACGCATTACTTTGCGTAAAATTGTCAGAATTATCAGAAATGATGTTGAATGAGCAGCTAGTACACCAGTACAATGTCATTGTAGGTGCTCAGAATGACCAAGTGATTAAGTTTCTCTGAAAACCATTCTTCAGTTTTCTTTCTGCCCCCCTGCACGTTCACTGCTGCTCGTCTCCGCAGTATTCAAGATCGAGTAGAGCTGTGTTGCGGCTCGAATTGGGATGCTGCAGAGCTTATCAGAGTCGCTACGGCAGAACAACGATGGCATTGTTTGAAAGTAACTACGCATAGGGAAGGGTAAGACTCGGTAAGCACGAATGCTTACCTGTACGAAGCTCTGCGCTTTCGACTCACCCGTACCTACTGTCGCAAGACGTCTCTCGCGCGAGTCCTCTTCGTCTGCTGTGCGACACCGTTGCCCGCTCTCGTGTTCGCCCTCGCGGTCGAGTGCGTCCCCTCGAAGCCCCCGAGAAAGGCTGGCGCGCCAACTACATGATGTGGATCCGCCACATGGTTGCGACGATCGTGATGACGCAGAGTCTGGTCGCCGAGGGGAGAGCGATCATCCCAGAGCTTCCCATGACGTGGAAGGAGTCGCTCGTGATCGCGATGATCACCAACGCAATCGACCTCGTGTTTCTTCTCGTGGCACCAGCGAAGACCGTGTACTCGATCCCGTTCATGTTTGTGGTGCTCTATACTCCGTACGGGATCACGTTGGCGATTTGCGTGGCGATCTGGGTGCGCATGCAGCCCTACGAGAAGGTCTGCGACCCAAGACGGAGGATCCGCACATATCTGGGCTTTCTCAGCACTGTCATCCTGCTCGACTTGATCTACCCAGTCTACAGCGCCATCTACGCGTCGCTCAGTGGAGTGAAGCAGCTGAGCTTCACGCTCGTGCTCTTCGTCATGAAGCTCGTGATGAAGAACCTGATGGCCGGCGCCTGCAGGTCCGACCTCCTGGACGACTACGTCCCAGAGATCATGATCTTCACAGTCGAGCTCTTCCACTCGCTGTTCCTGACAGCGTGTGTCAAGAATGGCGGGTCCTCGACCGCGGTAACAATCTTGATCGTAGTCTTGGACATTTGCCAGTCGTTTCTCGCGCTCCGTGGCATTCGCAAGCAGGAAGCCAAAGTCTCTGAGCTGATCTCCAATTTGAAAGGTTCTTCACGCGACTTGATCAAAAAGAGTTTGCTGTACAAAGCTGCGGCCGCGGTCCAGGTTGCGAGCATACCCCAAGGTCGCGAAGGACCGGCTGAAAAACACAGCGAGACTTTACGAATCAAGCCAAAAGAGCCCTCGGGAGGACCATCCCCGCTCGATCCTTCAAGCGCGAGAGTCCATCCTGTGAACCACTTGCACACTGATGGAACCGTCGCGATCGGACCCTTGGTTCGAGATCTGCGGCGAGAGGCGCTGAGCAGTGACGCTGAAGAGGTAGACACCATGCTCAAGATCCTCTTCAATTGCGAATACCTGGTGCTACTGGAGTACCTCGAGTGCGTCATCCCGCTGGTGTACGGCACCTACACGTACGTGCTCTTCCACCTGCCGAATGCGATCTACTACCCAGAGTCCAAGGACCTGACGGAGGCGAAAGTGGCGACTGCCGTGGCAAACATCGCGGTTATCGCTGGTCTCGAAGTCGTGACGCTTGTCGGCTTCTGTGTGGTGGTCCAGCGAACGTTGAGCCACTCGGCGCTCTACCAGCTCGCGTTCGTGCTCGAGACCCAGTGTGAGCGCATCCAGACCAAGCTGCTCACGTGGTTCACGTTCAGTCTCTTCTTCACACTCCAACACAACGGTTTGTAGACAACCCACATCGCGTGGTTCGTATGGGTGGGTTCGGTATGTACTCGCTCTCTCACGCGCATCGCTATGTACTTGTGTGTGATGAATGCGCAGGCGTCGACTTCAGTCTCACGCTCGACTGGATCAAGAAGCACGCTCTAGCATAACTAGGTCGGTACAGTACTGATCGCAACTGGTGCATTTTGTGCGGCAGCAAGTTGTTTTCACTGTGTCTTGTCATCGCAAACCTGTCCATTCTATTGCTCTACTATCTATCTCCTTCTACTACTACTACTACTGGTACTTACCTCAACTTGCTTGGCTTCTCCTCCACGGTGAACTTGACGCGGAAGATGTCGCCGCCCTGATCCCTCACAAACTTCTCGCGGTCCGTGGGGATGCCCAGCGGGTTCTCCGATAGCGCATCAAAGTCATAGCGACGCGACTGCTCAAAGACCTCCACCATGTACTCGAAGAGCTCCTCAACGTCCGTCTGCACGTAGATCGGTGTACCGGGTGGCAGCAGATCCGCGAGCTCCGTCACGAACTCGTCGGTGACGAGGCGGCGCTTGAGGTGGCGCTTCTTCATCCACGGGTCCGGGTGGAAGATCGACACGCTCGCGATCGCGCTCGGCAGCGACGGTATCAGCAGCTTCTGCTGGAAGTTCATGTTCGCGTGCAGGAACGCAAGGTTCGCGATGTCGCGGTGCGTGGCTTCCTGGATCGCGTCCTGGATCACGTTCTGCCGGATCTCCACGCCCACGTAGTTGGTCGTCTGCGCGTTCGCCTGCGCCACCGCCATGAGGTACTTGCCGCGCGCGCAGCCAATGTCCAGGTGGATCGGCAGCGAAGTGTCGGCGAACACGGCCTGCCAGTCCGGGATCTCGATCGGCGCGCGATACTGCTGCGCCAGCGGATTCACATGCTGGCGGAACCTGCGCGAGCCAGTGGGTCCGTCGCCTTCGCTGGCGCTGCCATCGCTTGAGCTGCTGGTAGTGAAGCTTCTGTGACGCGTAGCTGCTGGTGCTGCGCTTGTGTATCTAGAGAGATGCAGCAGCGCGCTCGTAGGACGCAACAGCGAAGCGCAGCAGCGTGTCGCCATCGTCATCTTCATTCTCATCGCCGCCATTATGATGGCCACCACTTGACTTTGTGACCAGCAAAACTGGTTCAGAAAGGAAGAGCACGTATTTTCCACCACCCAAATACAGAACCGTTCTGTAATCAGGACATTCACGTTAAATCTGCTGTGTTATGATTTGCTAAAAATGTGAATATTCTAAATTGATTGGCTGAAAGTGCGATGTACGATATATGATTGGATGAAAAGATCCTGCGGTGCGGACACGTCACCTGTCAATTGACAGACACACGTCCAAATGCCAGCGCATTATTGAAAAGCCAGTCGACAACCATTAGACGAAGAGCTCAATAGACGAAGAGCTCAGAGCGCTAAGAATGGACGAGAACAGCAGCGGCGTGCTCACGGGCTTCCGCGAGGCGTACCGGCGCGAGACGCTCTCGCGGCTGGACATGGACCGCGCGGTGGGCGGCTTGGCGCAGTCGCTGCACAACGGCTTCGAGATCTGGTGGCTCGCCGGCATGCCCATCGTGCTTGTGTTCCTGCTCACGCTGCTGAGCGTCTCGGTCGTGAGCGGACTGGAGAACAAGCTCAAGTGGGAGATCGAGGTGCCCGTGCCGGCATTCGTGTGGAAGCTCGCGGCGCGCGTCTGCGGGATCGTGCCGTCGACTATCAACACCAGCAGCAAGAAAGCGATGATGGCGGTCAACGCTACCAGTGGCGGTGATGCAGCGAGCGGTTCCATGGAGAACCTCACGATTCCGCGTCATATCGCAGTGATCATGGACGGCAACCGTCGCTACGGTAAGTCCAAGTACGGCGCCGGTGTGCGCGGGCACTCGGACGGCAGCAAGACGCTCGTCGCGTTCACGGACTGGTGCCTTGAGGCGGGCATCCAGGCGCTCACGGTGTTCGCCTTCTCGACCGAGAACTGGAACCGCGAGCAGTCGGAAGTGGACGCGCTCATGGGTTTGTTCAACCAGTTCATGCACCAGATCGTACCGGAAGCGATCAAGCGCGACATCCAGGTGCGCGTGCTCGTGTCGGACGGCCGCAAGTTCCCAGCGTACATCGTCGAAGCGATCGAGGAGATCGAAGCCAAGACGAAGAACTGCTCGGCGTTCAACCTCAACATCTGCGTCAGGTACGAGTACATTATTGGGGGGCTCTCTGTTTGTCTGTCAATGCCTAGCTGACCTATTGCTGCTGCTTGTGATTGTGCTGTTTCGTTTGTAGCTATGGCGCGCGCGATGAGATTGTCGGCGCGTGCAAGAAGATCGCGTCCGAAGTGGCTCGCGGCGAGACCTCCGTCGACGACATCGACGAGCGCCTCGTCAGCGAGCGCATGCTCACAGCGTACGTCATCTGCCTTGTGTTGTTGTCCCGCATGTTGCCAAGAGCTCGTTACTGACTGACACTCGCTGGTTGGTTATGCGCGTTGCTTTGCTTGTGTTACGTTTACAGTGGACTCCCGGACCCCGACATCTTGCTGCGCACGTCCGGCGAGATCCGCTTGAGCAACTTCCTGCTCTTCCAGATCGCGTACTCGGAGCTGATCTTCGTGAACAAGCTCTGGCCCGAGATGACGCAGAGCGACCTGCGCGACGTGATCGTCGAGTTCAACCGCCGCAAGCGCCGCTTCGGCAAGTAGAGAGAGAGCGTCTCAATGCTGCATACAGCTCATGCCATGAGGAAGGATGATAGGCATGGTGTATGCTGCATTGCATTGCAAGTAGCTAATGAATTCTGCTCATACACACTCACGTGGCTCTTCATCTTATCCAATGTGTGCCCGCTCGCCCATCTTGTCCATCCTGTCAATTCAATTCTGTCGTTTCGCGGTTTTCCCTCCAAAATGCTTCCCGCGCATCCTAGTTTAACGCCTCATCGTCCTCAAAATCCTATTCTCAATCTTAAACTAGGACCAAAATGCAGAATTGGCGCGTGAGAGAGCCCTTTGTTTCAGGAACAGCAAGCCTGGGGCGTTAATATTAGAGCCAAACATGAACAGTATGAGCAGCTCGCACGGCGGAGGCGCAGCGGCGGCTTCCACGACGGCGGGCGTGAAGAAGAGCGACAACAAGAAGCAGCGCGTGGCGGAAGACTCCAAGCTGGCGGTGGCAGCGCCGTCGTCGTCGCCGTCGTCACTCCCCGCCTCCTCCTCGGCTGTAGCGCCGCCGTCGACGCCCACGGCAGGCGGCAGCGGCGGCGCTAAGGCCGTGGCCAAATCCAAGTTCTGCCTCAACTGCCAAAAGGAGCTCACGCGCAACATCCGCATCACGTGCGTTGAGTGCCTCTCACCGACCACGCAGCGCCCGCTCGTCGAGCTCTGCGTCGAGTGCTTCGCCGTGGGCATCGAGCTGGGCGACCACAAGCGCAGCCACAAGTACACGGTCTCGGACTGTCTCGCGTACCCGGTCGTGCGCGAATCGCGCGAGTACGTGCAGAGCCTCGCAAGCGCTGCGACGACGACGCAGACTCCACAGAAAGATGGCAGTGGCAGTGGCCCACAACAACCAGCAGCTACAGCGGCAGCACTCTCGAGCGACTGGACGGCGGACGAAGAGCTGCTGCTGCTCGAAGGCATCGAGATGTTCGGCATGGGCAACTGGAAGGACATCGCCGAGCACGTGGGCACCAAGTCGGAGAAGAAGTGCGAGACGCACTACATGGGCGCGTATCTGAGCATGAGCGACCTCATGCCGCGCTTCCTCAACGACCCGGAGGTCCTCGACGCGAATGAGGAGAAGAAACCCGCAGCAGCTACAGCATTAACGCTAACACCAGCAAAACCTTCAGCGCTCTCCAACGGCACGACTTCTACGACTACTGTGGCGCCATCGCCGAGTGTGCCTCCTGCGAAGAATCCAGGCAGTGAACTGGCGGGCTACATGCCGCTGCGAGGCGACTTTGACGTCGAGTACGACAATGAAGCCGAGCTGATCCTGGCCGACATGGAGTTCTCAGAGGACGACCACCCGACCGAGCGCGAGCTGAAGCTCAAGGTGATCGAGATCTACAACGCGAAGCTTGACGAGCGCGAGCGGCGCAAGCGGTTCGTGATCGAGCGCGGCCTGCTCGACTACAAGAAGCACCAGCAGTCGGAGCGCCGTCGCCCCAAGGACGAGCGCGAGCTCATCGCGCAGATGCGGCCGTTCGCACGGTATCAAACGCCCAAGGAGCACGACGATTTCATCAACGGGCTGATCACCGCCATGCGGCTGCGCAAGCAGATCCTGCTGCTGCAAGAGTACCGCAAGAACGGCGTGCGCACGCTGGCCGAGGCCGAGCTCTACGACGTGGAGAAGAAGAAGCGCGAGACCGAGCAGGCGTTGCAAAAGCAGCGCGACAGTGCGGCTTATTTATACGAGTCCGGGCGGCCGGCGTCGAGCGGCAGGGATCGCGCGAACCGCTGGCTGAATCGTGAGCAGTCCAGCGACGCCGCCGGACCCGGTGGCGACAAGAGCAGTAGCAGTGGACGCGGTGGTGCAGCTGCTGCTGGCGGCAGCGGAGACCAAGACGGAAGCGCGCACCCGAGAACCCGAGGCAGCACTGGCGGTGGCGGTGGTGGCGCCTCTGGCTCAGGAACGGGCGATGGCTCCTCGGCGTCGTCCTTCCTGGTCGATGGTGCACCTGGCTGCCACTTGCTGACACCGCAGGAGAAAGAACTCTGCTCGAAGCTCAAGCTGTTGCCAAAGGTGCGTTTAGTACGATGAATTTGGTTTTGGTACTGTCTGTGTTGATTATTGTGTACTAAATGGTGATGGGAATGTGATAATTGTGTATGTGTCTGTCTGTAGCATTACTTGGTGATCAAGGACGCACTGATTCGCGAATGCTTCCGCCTGGGGCATCTGTCGAAGAAGAACGCAAAGGAGGTGGTGAAAATAGGTACGTGGCCTGGTGTCGTGTTCGTATGGAGTTTTGTCTGTGAATGTAAATGCCATTTGCTCACACCTCAATGACGCTGTTGTTCGTAGATGTGAGCAAGACCGGTCAGATTTACGATTTCTTTGTCAAGTGCGGTTGGGTCAAGACGGAAAGCTCGGTGGCAAAAGGTATGAGAGCGAGCGAAAGCATATGACTTGGCTTTGTTCTGGTTGGACACGCACTCACATAGCATCTCAACTGTTTTCTCATTATTTATTTGTTTGTTTGTTTGTTAGTGTCTGCTTCGCCCAAATCCAAGTCGGCGTCGAGTGAAAACGGAACCTCGCAGGCAACAGCTCTTGCAAATGGTACCCCTGCTACTAAAAGTGGTGCCGCCGTCGTCGCAGCTCAAGCGAGCTCCGCATCCGCAGCTGCTGCTGCATCCACCACGCCAAGCAGCTCGTCCGTGACTCCGATGAAGAGGAAAGCGCATGAGATCAGCTCCGGTGCGACCGACAGTGCCAGCTAAGCCCGTTGTTTCTCTTACATTCTCTCTCGCGCGCTTCAACGCATTCGGTCATTCGGTCGCACAGGCCACAAAAAAATACAGCATTCTATTTTCACGGTAGGTTGTGGACAATAGGGAGGGCTTTTTCAAAATAACTGAAATCGATTTCAGTGCGCTATTTTTGTGAAAGAGCACATTTTTTAGAAATACATGGTGCGCTTTGCATCTATTGCTGTCTAAAATGCACCTAAAAGTGACAAATTGTTTTAACAAAATGGGGTAACAAATCGCACAAAAGGACGACGTCCAGAGGAAACAGAGGAAAAAACTGGCGACACTCAGCTGACGCAACAAATGTTGTATTAGCGCGTCACCTGCGACTGGCTCGCCTGTGCTGGCAGTGCTGGTCGCTGAGCTTCGCTTTTCGATGGCTTATTTTGATGACCCAGTCAATTTGTGTCCAAATAGGCGAAAGTACAGTAAGCACAAAATGATCAGTACACCTAGTCATATCCAGGCCAAAGTTTGAATGATATTCGAGCAAAACAATATTTTGCTCTTGTATTGGAACATTTCCTGTCAGATACAGAGGAGTGGTCACATGGGGTCTTCATGTACACTTAGACACTCTCATTTTATTTGTATTGAGCTGTAATATATACTGGCACTTGTAGTGCTACAATGCAAACGCCAACTTCAGGTACAAATTTCCATACAAACTCCAAATTTTGTAAAGATAGCTCCAAAATAAAATAATTAATTGGCATTTGCCGTAACCCGGGTTACCGCCCAATACGTTCGTATCTAGGGTACGTTTTGCAACTTTCTCTTAACCCTATTTTGTCTAATATTTTTGGCGTTTTTAGTATTAGTTCCTTTTTCTCTTTTCCTATTTTAGGATCCTTTCTTCCTTTCCTTCCCTTTGCGCCACCTCCCTCACAAGTCCATCAGTATCTCACAAGTCTCCCACAAGAAACAAGTGAAAGCATGAGCATCCTGGACGAAATCACGGCGCAGCGCCGCGTGGACGTGGCGGCCGCCAAGCAGCTTGTAACGGAGCAGCAGCTGCGCGACAAGATCCGCGAGACCGAAGCTGCGCTCGGCCCGGCGCTCAATGTGATCGACCGCCTCAATGCGCCTGTGGTGAGTGGCGCAAAGTAGGCGAAGCGAAAGCACGAGCATTGTGCTGATGTGTGATTTGTATGTGAAAACAGAGATCGGGCTGGTCGAACATCGCGCTCGCGGCGGAGTTCAAGCGCGCGAGTCCCAGCAAAGGCGACATCGCTGTCGAGCTCGAGATCAAAGGTGAAGCAAACAATGAACAATAGTGAGCGTCGTTCTTGTGACTGACAAGAGCGATTGCATTATGTGTGTCTGCGCTTCTGTGTGTGTGTATTGCACGCAGATCAAGCGAGTCTGTATGCGTCTGCGGGCGCGAGCATGATCTCGGTGCTGACGGAGCCAAAGTGGTTCAAAGGCACGCTGGAAGACATGCAAGCCGCGCGCAAAACGGTGGAGGAGCAGGCGAACCGACCAGCGATTCTGCGAAAAGACTTCATCATTGACGAGTACCAGCTGCTGGAAGCGCGCGCGTATGGAGCCGATTGTGTATTGCTCATCGTTGCGATCTTGACTCCAGAAGAGCTGAGCCAGCTGATCGAGGTGCGTGTTGAGCTAGTTTGTACCATGCTCGCGTGAGTTGCTAGCTGATCCTCCGTGTGTATGTTGCGAGTAGGCTACGCACAAACTTGGAATGTGTCCGCTTGTCGAGGTGAACAGCATTGGGGAGCTCGACATTGCTTTGGATGCGAATGCAAAGTACGTACTTGTCTTTTGCTCATTCTTGCGCTTGATATCGCCATGGACTGGCACAACAGCAATGTGTTCACTGTCTCTCTCTCACATACTTTTCTAGACTCATTGGCGTGAACAACCGTAACTTGAAGACCTTCCAGTTGGACTTGGATACAACTGTCCGTGTCGCGAATGAGATCAAAAGCCGCGGCATTCCTCTTGATCGCGATGGCGTCACACTCTTCGCTCTCAGCGGCATCCACTCGCGCGCGGATGTGGTCAAGTACGAAACCTGCGGCGCTCGTGGCATCCTTGTGGGCGAATTCCTCATGAAGAGCGGCGACGTAGAGAGTACGATCAACAAGCTCTTGACCGCGCGCCGCAGCTCGCGCGAGTTTGCGGACTTCTTCCCCCAGCCTCTGGCGAAGATCTGTGGCGTCACGAAGCTCGAGTACGCGATGGCGGCGCTGCGATCGGGTGCGAACCTGATCGGACTCATCTTTGTCGAGAACTCGCACCGCTGTATCGACATTGAAGAAGCGAAGAAGATTGTCAAGGCGGTGCGTCAGTACGGCGAGCGTACAGGACCGGTGCTGCCAGAGATTTTGGACAAGATCAACTCGGCGAAGGGCACACAAGCCACGGAATGGTTCCAGAAGAATGCCGCTGGTCTCCGTCAAGTGTGCTCGCGCTCGCCTCTGGTTGTCGGCGTCTTTGTCAACAAGACTGCCGCTGAGATGAACGCCATCGCCGAGGAAGTCGGTCTTGATATCGTGCAGCTCCACGGCGACGAGGGCTTTGATATCTGCGCCAACATCAAGGTGCCAACCATCCGAGTGTTCCACTTGCCAGATACGGTGAACACTGACAGTGTCGACGCGGAAGCCATTCTGCAGCACGTTCAAGGAGGTGTGTGGTCATGTATCATGCGCATACAAAACAAATCTTGACTGATATGTTTTCTGTCGTTGTTATCCCAGGTCTTGCCAACTTTTTGCTGCTTGATACGAGCGTGAAGGGTCAACAGGGAGGCACGGGCGTGACGTTCGACTGGCGCATCGCCGCGCTTTTCAGCCAGGCGCGTCTGCCGTGTCTGATGGCCGGCGGGCTGACGCCAGAGAACGTGGCGAAAGCGATCTCGATCGCGCGTCCAGTGGGCGTTGACGTGAGCAGTGGCGTGGAAGTGAAGGGCTCACCGGGCGTGAAGGACCTGAACAAGGTGACGAGTTTCTTGAAGGTGGTGAAGGACTTTTTGTCGGTCGCGTCGCTGAAGATCGATGAAGAGAACTGATGGGGGAGTGTTGTGTCTTTTTTTGCGGTTTTAGAGGCAGGCGCCTTTGTTTCTCGTTGAACAGCTTATACATCATCGTGTGCACACACTTTTTTCCCGCTCTTTTTTATTTGAATTGTTTCCTTTGTTGAAGTTGCATCAGGAGTGATGGTTTTTTTCAGTTGGAGCCCGCACTGGGTGGGAATGGCAAAGGCAACCAGCAAGCACGTCATTCCGCAATTTTCCTTCGAGCGCGCAAGTCAACAGAAGAGAAAGAGAGACTGTCCGCCACCGGTAGGTAAGCTGTTGTTTTGGCAAGGCACTCGCATATGTGTCGTGGTTGCTAACTTGGCGTGTTGACGTGAAGGTTGAAAGCAGCGTTTACATCAACAAAGCAGCATGTTGGTCCACGGAAATGCGGAGTGCGAGTTGTCGAAAGGCATCAAACGACAGGTTCGAGTGAAAGTTGTATTGGATGGGTTGCTTTTCGCTCTACTGAAGGAAGAGCAGCAACTGAAATTGTGTGGATGTATTTTGTCTTGCAGATGAAAACGCCGCCTTCATGTTGCAAGCTGATGTCAATGGAAACGGATTCAAGAAAGCGCATTTGTGCACGGAGTTTGCCGTTTGCGTGCTCACTGAGCACCAACACTGGCAGCAGAACGGAGAGTGTGATCGATAGCATCCTCACTACAGACGAAAGTCGAAGAACGCTGGTGATCGAGTACTGGAGCCGCTCCGAGGAATGCCTCGATCGAAAGTGGGATCACATGGATATGATCGACGACACGTATCAGTCGCGAGAAGCTCACATTTTGGCGACCACCCTCAAGGACAACCACACAATGCTGGAGCCAAACATGTTTCCGTACGACACACCTGCGGGAATAGAGCACTGGACGCTGTGGAGTCAAGACGATATGGACGATGGCGAGGTGGAGAGCTACGTAAGCACCTGGATCATGAAGAACGCGCCACACGTGCTGAGCTGGAATTTTGATGAAAACTCGTCTCGGTCGATTAACCTGTTCCATGTCCACGTGTATTTCCAAGTATCAATCGGGCGAAGCGTTTTGCAGAGCAGCTGAAGGCAGACCCCCATCAAATTCAACGCAACACTCTCGCAATTCCTGAGAAGTAGGCGGTCAGGATTCACGCCTCAAGTTATCGGTAATATCAGCAAGTATGTATGCAACTCGCTCGCACTTCCATGCGTACACTTGCTTGACAACTGCAATCTGAGTCGAGGTATTCTAAAGCGTGATTTCAAAATTGAGGAAGAACTGCGCACGAAACTTGACGCTAATGCGAAAGACTCCGTATTGAAGTACCAGATTTCGGGGTGAGGAAAGCATATCATGACTAGGAGCGCGTCAAACACGATACCGAACAAGTGGCGAGCAAGATCAGATAATATACGTGTTCAATTGCGACAATGTCAAGGGGAAAAAAGCAAAAACGGTATGAAATTACTCGTCTTGAAGATAGATTGTTGCTACTGCAGTTAGTAACTATCGGCGTTGTAGTGGTCAGCGGCCATCAATTTGGCCCACGCATCAGCGAACGCAAACGAGAAGATCTCGTCGTTGTCAGCGTAGGCTTGTACCACCTCCTCCAATTCCGCGTCCTCAATGAGCGCCACGTCCGTGTCCATCATGTAGATGTCCTTGCCGTCCGCCTTGTACTCCTTCGCAGACACCTTGGTCCACTTCTCCTTGAGCAAGAGCTTGAAGTAGTCGTTGGAGAACTTGGACGGATCGGTCGTGTACGAGCC
>JAASFI010000732.1:0-18725 GCA_023333705.1 Globisporangium viniferum | reverse complement strand
GTGAGTGAGAACTATGGACCAAGCGTCGGTGAGCAAGCGTCTGCGACCCAGCGTTTGCGGCAGGAAGTCGATCCTGGTAGCTGCACGTTTACAAGAACGCACTTCCTTGCAGCACCTGGGACCTCAACGTGTCTGACATGGCTCGAACGTACAAACAGTGTGGTAACAGACGCCACAGACGCGCTTCAGCCTGCTGCTGGAGTGCAGCGCAAGCTACAACTGCAGTTCGTGTCACTTCACTCACGATCGAGACATCCACGCAGCCAAGAACATCTTCATCAAGAGCGTTAGTCGACTGGTAGGATAAATAGTTCAGCAGTTATCGGTGAGCCTGCACCGCGGAGACCTGCCAGCTGCATGCTGGCGAGACTGGCCCAAAATCCAGGCGTCGTCCTGCTCTTGGATCTTCTACTTACAACCTACGCACACCACAGTCACATCCACTCAAAAAACTACACACCTTGCTTGTTTTCTCCCATCTTCTGCTTCTTCTTCTTCATCTTCTTGCTTCTTGCACCAATCTTCTTGGTTTGTTGTTGTTGTCTTGGTCGCTTTATATCAACAGCGAAAGGGTTCTCTCTCTCTCTCTCTTTGCTTTTTGCTTCTTAGCAGTAAGAGTCCTTCATCAGCTCCAGGACAACGCTCAGCTCTTCACCAGTGAACTCGGGGGCGGCTGGGTTCATTGGCGGCGGCACTGAGAAGCCGCCAAACTTCATATTCTCCTCGTTCTGAGGAGGGGGACGCAGCACGTGGTGCGTGGGAGGATGGTGGTGGTGGCCGCTGTTGCTGCCACTGCCACTGCTGCTATGGTGATGCTGCTGCTGGTGGTGCGACTGCTGCTGCTGCTGCTGGTGCGAGGACTGGTGGTGGTGGTCGTAGTCCTCGTTGCCGTCAGAAGAGTTGCCTGAGCGCATGTGCGCGTAGTGGTTGCCGTACGAAGAAGCCGAACCCCCACCGCGCGCGTAGCTGCTCTCAGAGCTGAGTGAGAACGTGTTGGCCTCGTAGCTGCTCGACCGGGAGTGGTGGTACTGCGGACCTGAGCTGTGCTCACCCAGTGGGAATGCCGAGTGGCCCGCGATCGCCGACTTGCCACTGCTGCTGCCTCGTCGCGAATCAGAGTACACGTGATCGATCTCCTGCACTTTCTTCTGGTCTTTCTGGAGCATCGGTAACCCCAAGTCACTGGTACCGCCTCCAAGAAACTGGCCCATGATCTTGCGTGGCGGACCGACGGACGACGGTGTCGGCGCCGACTGCTTGGCGCCGTAGAGGAAGCTGCTGCTGGTAGCGGACGGATAGTGCGACTGCGCGTGGTGCGGCGCCATGCTCTCGTACTCGTGACGACTGTGATGGTCGCTCAAAAAGTAGTCCGGGTCGCTCTTGATGCTGCCGTGATGCACTGCTGCCGATGCTCCTCCGCTGTTGCGCAGCGACGCGTCGTTCTCCTGCTGCTGAGACGGCGCCATCGAAGCTGATGCTGCTGCCGCTTGCAGGTTGCTGGGGTGCTGGCTCGACTGCGCGGCGCCGACAATGATGTTGTGGTGTAGTTTTTGATGCTGCGCAAACTCCTTGTAGTTGTCGCAGCTCCACGAGCAGTTGACGCCGATGCAGCGGAAGAGGTTCTGTCCCTCGGGGAAGTGGATGCGCATGTGGCGCTTGAGCTTGGTGCTGGTGTTGAAGCGCTTGCCGCAGGTCGCGAAGATGCACGGGTAGGGGCGCTCGCCGCTATGGATGCGTTTGTGGCGGCTCAGGTTGCCGGACGTGTTGAAGCGCTGCGAGCAGCCTTCAAAGTCGCATGCGTACGGCTTGTTGCCTGTGTGGATGCGCATGTGGCGCCGCAGCGCGAACGAGCGCGGGAACTGCTTGCCGCAGTGTACTTCGGCGCAGATGAACACGTCCTTCTTGGGTTTCTTGGGTTTCTTGCCGCCGCTGCCGTCGATGGCCGCGGCGTCGTCGCTGCTGCGGCTCGCGGGGATCACGTCGGTCCACGCGGACCCGCTGCTGCCGCCCATGTCGACGTGCTGGTGGTGCTGCTGCTGCTGCCAGGCGGTCGGCGGCGGGGCGTTCATGCCGGCGCGTGGAGGGTGGAAGCTGCTCATGGGGAAGCCCCGTGCGTCCGCCCCGCTCTCGCTCGTCTGTGTCAGCATGTCGGCCGATACTGTAGAATGGAAGTTGAGAAGTGAAGCGCGCTCAGTCGAAAGAGCCCACTCCCCTCCTCTCCCTTCCTTCCCTCTCTCCCCACAGAGTGGAGACTCTCTCTATTCTATTCTATCAATCAATCAGACTGACACAACACACACAAGTCAGGGCGGGGTCTTCAAAAAGACCCCAGATTTTGATTGTGAATGCGGCTGCTCCCTCTCGCTCCATCATCCCTGGATGAAAAAGCAAAAGCCTCAAGCCCCGCACATTTTGGACAGACTTTTGGTTTGTCTGTCATCCGCTTCATACACAACCGCTTTTGCGGTTGTTTTGTATCGGCGCATCCCTGTCCTTTTTCACCGTTTGCTGGCTCGGCTTTGCACGCTCGAGACCGACCAAAAGCGCGCAAAGACGCCCCAGGATCTGAGAAGCACAAAGAACAGCCGGCGCACAGAAACCAGACGTTGAAGAGGACTTTTATTCCGATATTTTGAAGCCATACTCAGATCAAGTCAAGTGGAGGCAACCACCCGTTTTTGTTTTTTTGTAATACTTTTTGGAAACTTTACGAGACAACAGGTCTTTCTTTGCGCCCCATCACGTGGCAACCAGCTCGGATGTGTGTATTTTGGCTCAGCAAATGCGATTTGTGCGGCATTTTAGACAGCAGCATGTTTGAGACTCCACTTACTGAATCAATCCAAAAATCGCCTGGCATTGCGATGCAGCTTTGATTACTCGAAGCACCCGTGATCGATCGATCCCAAGAGATTGCACTGCTGATAACAATGCGTTGAGAGCAGTTTGACCAACTTATTTTTTTAATAGAACTCAGCCCTCTCTTCTTGAAGTGTTAAACTCCCTGTATGAGAACACTCGAGGAGGGAACTCGCTCTGTGAGGACTCTTTTCACACCGCCGAAGTCTCTCATGAACTCAAAAACGGATGTGGAGAAAACCGCTTGCTGTCTTTTGGCAAAAATGCTTTTTAAAGATTTGACACTCCAAACTTTACAAGCTAAAAAAAGAAACGAATATCACACACACACAGCCGACGAGAACGCTTTGGTTTTCGTAATCTTTCGGGGGAACAAAGGAACTCATCCGCGGTGTACATACCGATGCGCGCACAGAGAGCGGCCAGGATCGCAAATAAGGGAGATGGAGATGCTGCTTTGATTGTGTGGCTGTGGAAAAAGTGTTACTCTCCAAAGGTGCATTGAGTTCCCACTTCAGCGCTCTCAAGTCGTGTCAAACAAACTTGTTGAAAGTTTTGCTTATTGAGTGGCGAATTTGCAATCGAAGCGATCGCTTTAGAGAGGGTCTTGAGTTTTTTCAATAGTTTGCATCGACAGTTTCACACACTAATGGATACCAACTGAACCGAACCGAGGGATCGGCAGGACAGACCGCAGACATCGCGGTCAGCAGCTGGACTTGAATTGCAAAGAGGAGACCTGATTGCACCCTCTCAACGCATAAAAGGGGCGATGGCAACATTTTCAAAATGACCCGTCGTCATTTGATTTTTCCCGCGTTTTGAAGGTGGACAGTTTTTCAAACCGAGGACCATGCTGATGCATTTTGCCATGATTGACTGTTCATATAGCACGTCATTGCACGGTTGTAAATATTCTCTTATTCAGCACACAACCAGCTTTGGCGTTGTATCTTTCTTTGATGGAGCTGCTTGACAGGCGGTGTTAAGCATCAGTAGATTTGGAAATTGGGAGACCTCTTCGTCGCCAGAGAAGATTAAAACAAACTCGTTCGCATCTTCCTGACGCAACTTTGCGATGAGTGAAGATGACAACGAATGAATATGCGACCATTGATTTCCAGTACTGTTGTCAACCAACCTTTGCCAACTTTTGCTCAACTCGCTCTGGGCTGCAGAATAGCTTTTAGTTTTCCAATTTGCACTATTTTTGAAAGTCGCAGCAAGCAGATTTGGACGACCATTCGCTTACTGTAAATAGCTGCACTATCCACTCATGCGTTTCTTCTCAAACTTCATCTGAGATTGAACTGTGGGCATTTGAATGGGCATTTGAATAGGCTTTGGGCATTTGAACGGGCTTTGAGCAACGATCTCATGCTTTTGATCCCCACAACACTGGCAGCTTCAAGGTGAAAAATAATGTGTAATTGTTCGATTTTTCAAATTGTTGTCGTGACTTTTGGCTTAACAGTAAGTGCGCGACATGCGCGTAAAGTGCGCATGCGCATCTCCTGTTACACACGAACAAACTGCGTTTCGTTGTGTGCGTCATCCTGACGGGTGCTGCTTCTGCTCGTCAAAGTGCGTGGACGACAATCTTGAAGTGTCCACATCGTACTTAACGGAAAAGGATGTGCAGCACAACTTCAAAAAATCAATCAAGTTGATTTGAAGTCAGCATTCACAAACGTCAAAAGACCTCGATCCAACAACATGCGAGGAAGGGTCTCGCGGCGGTGCACGACACAGCGGTCACTTGCCCGTTGCGCAGTGGCTGCACGAGTACCGCCGCGAGAGCTGCTCGTCCATGGCGACCGACAGTGTGGCGGCGCGCGGCCACGATCACACGCTCGAGTGGCTCCGCTGCACAGCGGCGACGGTCGCTTGTGAGACGTGCGTGTGGCAACTTGCAGCCGGCGCGTTCTAGCTACTTGTTTGTAAAACCCCCGTGTTGCGAGCTATCGACACTCATTGCACCCTAGAAGAAGAGTTGTAAACGCCTGGAGGGCGTTTACGCGAGCTGAGTTGCAGTACGTACTGCTCTCGTAGAGCACCACCTCCACCACATCACATGATAACATGAGTAAAGCGCAGGTATCTTCCGAGTTAACTTCAATACGCACCCCAGCACTTGAACTGAAGTCTGAACGCTTGCTGTCATCTCGCTCCTTTTGAGAAGCTCACTTGATGTTAGCTCGAGTGAGCTAGATAATGGTACCAAGGATCGAGTTTTTCAAATCAATAGCAAGTGGTCGTCACTGTGACGTCGTGGACATTGTGGGAGTTTTGTGGCAATAACGTTGTCCGCATTGGAAGTCACTGACCAACTGAGGACGACAACCTATCGGTTGCTGTTGCAGCATCATGGTTCGCAATGACTGTTCAAAGACGAAGACGGTACAAGTGCTCGTTGCGCTCTCCCACGTGGTCACTGCGACCAGCGAGTACGCCGACGCGTCGCTGGGCTACGAGTTCTGACAAGCAGTTGCGACGGGCAACCTCACGCTGCTGTAGCGTGTGCACACGATGCGCTCGCCCATGAGCCTGCGTAGCAGGAACGCCGTGGAGCGTGCGATTGAAGCTGCGACGCTAAACGGCCACCTGGCAGTCGTGCAGTGACTCCACCACGCATTCCCAGAGCGCAAGAACAAGATGTGGGCGATCGACATCGCGGCGGAGCACGGCCACCCCAACACCATCCAGTGGGTGCATGAGAGCAAGAGCACGCTCGACCGCGCGTCGATGATTACGATGGACGAAGCCGCGAGAGACGGACGCCTCGACATCGTTTAGTGGCTGCATGCGAACCGCAGCGAAGGCTGCGCGCACACGCCAGGCGATGTTGACTTCGTTATTCTAAACGTCTAATAACAATTCACTTACTAACAAACTTGCGCCATCCTTCAAGGTAGAGAAGGCAGTTAGTGAATGGCTTCTTTAGCAAGCCAAGCAAGTTGGGCAGAGAAACCATACGAGAGGCTGAAAAGCAAGCTCGACCAAGGTGTTCGTCTTCGCTACAACAAACCAAAAAAACAAGCAAAACTTTTTGATACTGTAGTCGGGGCGTCTCTTGCTGTAAATTACTACAGATCACACATGGTCTCATCAATACTAGCCTTTGACGGTAGCCAGCGTCAGAATGCGTACGTAGATGCCCCCGCTGGATGATATCGTACCGGTCGGCTGCTGAGTATCGTTAGGAAGGTGAAGTACGCACTGTCATAATCCACAGATGTTTGTCAATGTAACAAGGATTGGCTTTTTGTTCGGGGCCATCTCAACTGCTACGTCCTCCAGTTTGAGTCTTGAGGCTACTGTGAAAGCGATGTGCGGTATACTTTTGGCGCTTCCGAGATTCCAATTCGCGGATAATTGGTTGATCTGGAACACGACAGTTTGGTTGTGAATGTTTCTTCTTTTCATGCGTGAGCAGTGGTAGGTAGGCACACGGCTCGCGCTCTTGTTCAAGTATTTTTCGGATCTCTTTTTGTGTTAGTTTTGGCGTTCGAGGTCTGTAAAAATCGTTGAAATATCAGATCGGCGTTCATGATGTGTCACCAGATAAAATGAGTATTGAGCAAAAAACAGTTTCTTACGACGACTTGGAAGATTTATACGAAGAGGAACAATACTGCCAGCGAGAGAAGGTGTCCTGGTGGACTTGCCACAGTTGCCGTTGCTCTCATAAACCGTTTGAAACTGTGGTTGACAAGCGCGAGAACACGCGAAAAGTGCGAAGAGCTCCAACCGTCTGATGCGACGCAAGCTCACGGAGCCATGACGCTCAACAGCAGCAGCAATAGCAGCAACAGCCACAACTTAACCCACCGTGCGTTGCTACAGACAGCAGCGCCATGACGCCTCAGCGACGCCGAACCTCTCCAGGCAGTCTCTCAATGACGGCAATGCTCGCGATACTTCTCAGCTTCGCTGCTGCTGCTACTGTCGCTACTGAGAGCATCTCGCCCGTTTGCTCGCAGCAAGAGTCCGGTGCGAAGCGCATCGACTGCTACCCTGCGGTGGTGAATTTCCCGAACGCGACGGAGGAAGCGTGTCTCGCGCAGGGCTGTTGCTGGAAACTGCTGGACAACGGCGGCATCCCGTGCGCCTTCGACTCTCGTGAGGCACCGAAAGACGAGCTGTGCGCATCTGTGCCGAGCGCCTCGCGGGTCGAGTGCCGCAATCCGCGCTATTTCAATGCTTTGAACGACAAGAGCACGTGTCACGACGTCGGCTGCTGCTTTGACGAAGAGCGCGAGCTGTGCTTCCAGCCGTTCTTTGAAGGCTACGAGCTGCTCACGCTCGACGAAGTGGAGAACGGATGGCGCGGCACGCTGGTGCTCAAGCGGTTTGCGCGCGGTCCGTTTGGCAACGACATCCCATTGCTGTTGCTGCACGTGGTTCGCGAAACGGACCACCGCGTGCGTGTGCGCATCACGGACCCCGCATTCCCTCGCTACGAAGTGCCAGATGTTCTTGCTCAAGCGATCAAGGAAGAAGACGCTGTCAGTGATAAAGAGAAGCCTGCGTACAAAGTCCACTTCACAAAGAGCCCGTTCGGCATCGCGGTCACGCTGCGAGACACGGGCGAAGTGCTGTTCAACTCGACGCCGCCGATCGAGAGCAAGCAGTTTTTCAATGGTCTCGTGTTTGAGAATCAGTTTCTGGAGATCTCGACCCAGCTGCAGCGTGGCAATGACACCAACGAAACGAGTACGTCGGTGCTCTTCGGATTGGGTGAACGCGTGGCTCCTCTAAAGCTGAATGCTGATGAGAAGGGCGACCACTACCCGATGTTTGCGCGCGACCAGCCAGCGGATACGCCGCATACGCGTGAAGGTGGCGACAACTTGTACGGCGTCCACCCGTTCTACATGCAGCTGCGTGACTCTGGGCGAGCCCACGGCGTGTTCCTGCTGTCGTCGAACGCGATGGAAGTGGTGACGCAGCGCGATGCGCTGACGTATCGTACGACTGGCGGCGTGCTCGATCTCTTCATCTTCACTGGTCCGACACCGAAAGACGTGATCTCGCAGTACACGAGCTTGGTGGGTAACCCTGAGATGCCTCCGTACTGGGCACTTGGGTACCATCTCGGCCAGTGGGGCACCAAGTCCGTGGACGATTCGATTACGCTCACAACGCGAATGCGCGACCAGGGGGTGCCGCTCGAAGCGCTCTGGCTCGACATTGACTACATGGACGACCGCAAGTCGTTCACGCTCGACGAGGATCATTTCCCAGTCAAGGACGTGAAGAATCTGGTGGACGATCTGCATTTCCAAAACCAGTACTTTGTTGCGATCCACACACCAGCGGTTAGTACGGACATCGATGAGCATGAGGAGGACGAGGACGACTATGACTTTGAAGGTGGACATGATGAAGCAGATATCTCGGAGGACACAATGTCCCTCAATGTGCCCACCTCCTCTTCGAATGCCACTGGCTCTCATCGTTACGAGCAGCTCCTGAGCCGCGCGAAAGAGATGGACGTGCTGATTAAAGGAGTGCAGGGCGAGCCATTCGCGGAGAAGTACTTGTGGTCGGGCTGGTCGGCGTTTGTCGATTTCTCCCACCCGAATGCGAGCACGTTTTGGCACGAGCAGCTCGCGTCGTTCCATGCCGAGCTGGTGCCGTTCGATGGACTGTGGCTCGACATGAACGAGCCGTCGAGCTCGTGCGACTTTGCATTCGCAGACGACGCGAATGCGTGTCCAGAGCTTGCTGCTTTCGCGTTGCAGCGCCGTCTTCGCAGCAGTAATTGGAGAGTGAAGAAGCGTGTGGACGAAATCACATTCGAGAGTGTAGGTGCTGCAGATGAAGGAGCTGTTGGGTTCATTCGCTCGGGCGACGTCGCATTCCCGTTTGATCCGTACCGTCAACCGTTTGCGCCCGGTCAGAACACGCAGAGTCGCGGTGGTCACGGGAACCTCAACTCTGCTACT
The DNA here is from genome assembly GCA_023333705.1 of Globisporangium viniferum. NCBI lineage: Eukaryota > Oomycota > Peronosporomycetes > Pythiales > Pythiaceae > Globisporangium > Globisporangium viniferum. Next base: position 9,915 of record JAASFI010000732.1, on the reverse strand, counting down.
CTACCGATGGCGTCGCTGCACCACTCGTCACTGCACTACAACCTCCACTCGCTCTACGGCCACGCGGCTGCGAAGGCGACGCGCCAGGCGCTCGACCGTGTGCTTGAGAAGCGCAGTGTGCTGCTCTCGCGATCGACGTTCTCTGGAAGCGGTCAGTACGCTGGTCACTGGCTAGGTAGCAATGTCGCGACATGGGAGAACCTGCAGCTCTCGATCGCCGGCGTGCTGCAGATGAACCTGTTGGGGATCTCGCTCACTGGACCAGACGTCTGCGGATACGAGCAGGACGCGAGCAAGGAACTCTGTGTGCGCTGGCATCAGGCGGCGTCGTTCTTCCCACTGATGCGCAACCACGCGCGCAAGCACACGCGCGGTCAAGCGCCTGTGGATTTCGATACGGACGCTGTCAACATCATCCGCGACGCGCTGCTGCGTCGCTACCGATACTTGCCGTACATGTACACGCTGTTTTACAACGCCCACAAGGCTGGAACGCCCGTGGTTCGTCCGCTGGTGCTCGAGTTCCCAGATGACAAAGCAGCTCAAGCGATCGAGCACCAGTACCTACTCGGTGCAGCGCTGATGGTCGCGCCGGTGGTGCACGAAGGCGCGATCTCGAAGCAAGTGTACTTTCCCAATGCGACGTGGTACGACGCCGAGAACGGAAAGCACGTCATCGACCCACAGTCGGACGGTAATGAGGATACTTCCGAGCGGACGATCAATCTGTTGACACCGCTGCACAAGATGCAGCTGCACGTGCGCGGCGGGTACATCGTGCCGACGCAGCAGCCAGCGATGACGACAACCGAGTCGAGACGTGGCGGGTTTATGCTACTAGTGGCGCTTGAGAACAACGTTCGTGATAAGGACCACTATCCATACGCACTTGGAGAATTGTTCATTGATGATGGCGACTCGCTAGACTCGATCGAAGATAAGCGCTACTCGCACATCCAGTTTGGCGCGTTCCAGAATGCAAGCGGTCGCTTTGACTTCAAGAGCTCCGCGGGGGTGCGCGGCTACGACGGACCGGAGATGCACGTCGACTTGCAAGAGATCAAGGTGTACGGTCTCGCCCAGGACTTCCGCGCCAACTCGTCACTGCACGCCAAGATCTCGGTCGACGGCGATGGCAAGAAGCGGGAACAAGATGTGCGCGTCGAGTACTTTGCGAACGCCAAGACCCTCGTGCTGAGCGGACTGAATGTGCCGATCGGCCAGGATTTCCACGTCCAAGTCGCTGCAAAGCCCGGCAAGTCCGACCACGTTCCAGGTGACGCTCACGACGCAGACGCTAGCGCCAACGGTCAAGAAGGAGGAGAAGGCAAGGAAGGCAGTGCTGCTGGTGGTGGTGACCAAAAGGAGAAGACAACTGAGAAGAAGTCGTACTCGGTGCTGGCGATCATCGGGACGGTTGTGGGCGTGCTGTTCCTGCTGGGCATCTGCGTGATCTGCATCCTGCAGCGCCGTGGGAGCTCCGGGTACAACCCCATTGCGTGAAAGCGGCGAGCGGCCACACGAAGAAGAAGGCAGCCGCATGGAGGCGAGCCGCCCGACGAAATCGTGTATGTGGAGCAACATTTCTGCTTATGAGTGAGAGAGACACCTATGATGTGTGACATTCCAACAGCTACAGTACTTACTACAAGTGTCCATCTCGGAGGAAAGTGTCGCGCATGGGTGGACACTCACACTGGCTCTCTCTCTCTCTCTTCTCTTTGTCCGGCTATCTGTATAGCGCGTTTGCGTCGTGTCTTGTGGAGGACGTTGCGCTCTGCGGTGTCTTCTTGGTGCTCGTGCTGGGTCTCCGCGTTGTCGTGATCGTGCTGCTTGTCGTTGCGTCTCCATATGCGTCTCCACCACCATTCATTATCTAATTAACATCATTAATTCCATACATGCGTACGCTATACTACCGATCTCTCAGTTGTTGTGGTAGTACAGTAGCGCGTTCACGCGTACAATCCACTCACAATCATCAAGGTGTCCCTCTCTGGCGGCGGCTTAATCGTTGAGACAGCGCGCTTCCTCGAGCGACTCGAACGTGCGCTCCGGCGCGCTCAGGTGGCCGAAGAGCTCTTTCTCCTTGCGGTCGTAGTACACGAGGAACACTTTGGCCACCACGGCGGTGATCAGGAAGCCCGCGAGTCCTGTGGTAAACAAACAAGCAAGCAGTGTCACGTGAGCAAAGCGTGTGTGTTTGTACATGCGAGGCATCTGAGAGGTGGTCAAGAGCAGCAACAGCAGCACATGCGCATTGTCCGCATCGAGACGATGCACAGAGCGCATACGACGTACCAATCATCAAACCACGGAAGACGCGGCCATCGCCATCACCATCGTCGCCACCACCGCCATGCTTCACATGCCCTGTCATTTTTTAGCTCGAAATGGATTTGCCTGCAAATTGAAGGAGTTTAAAAAACCGAAATATCCATTCTAGTATGCATAGAATCCAAAAATTACGGAAATGGCGCAGATGCCTGCTTCAACTTGTCCATTCCGCATTCTCATCAAACCGCAGTGGCCGTGAATATGCCGCCGACGTGGGGCCATTCTGCTCGCTTCCGTTCTCTCGCTTTTCGTATCTCTCTCTCTTGGACATTTATGTCTGCGTGGACAGCAGCAAACGGCACACGGTGCCGACGGCGCTCGATACAAATGGTTAGCTCTGTAAAAATAGCAACTCATCAAGCTTGCTGGCTGGCGCGCGAACTCCCCGTTTTCACTCACTACAGTCAAGCATGACATCGCGACCGAGCACTGCGACTGCTTCCAGCGCGGGCCGCCAGCGCAATGCGTCGTCCAAGCAGCCGATTCAGGGCGCGCTGCGGCCGCAGTCGGCGGCGCTGCTGCTGCTGGACTCGCCCTCGCGACAGCAGCAACCATCAGCGGCAGCATCGGCCGTAGTGAACAAGGGCAAGGTGGGCACGTCGAGCGAGGACTTGATCCGCGACCTGGAGCGCAAAGTGCGCAAAGTGGTGGAGCAGAAGCGCGCGGAGAGCGACAAGCTGCGGTTCACGCTCGCGAAGAAGCGCGAGGAGGTTGAGCGGACGAAGCTCGTGCTGCAGGACCTCATCAAGGAGAGCGAGGCGCTCGGGCTGCACTACCAGCCGTTAGCGACAATGGGTCATCATGACAACCAGACAGCAGAGGAGCCACCCGCACTTTCTGTACGCGGCAGTTGTTTTGGAGCAGACGCGTACTCGTGCTATCATGATGCAGCAGATGGACGCGAGGTGCCGATCGTCGAAGAACCGGGGAGGCTACAGCCCATCGCGTCCATCTCAAGACGCCCCGTGTACTCCAAGCACTCGAACATCAACGAGCTGGAGGCGGAGCTCGAGAAGCGCGCGAGCGTGACCCACCAGGTGCACAGGCGCACGCTCGTGCTCGAGCACATCAAGAAGCGCTTGTTGGTACACTTTGAGAGCGTCATGAAGTACCTCCCTATTTTGCCTTGCTCTTACAACTCCTTATGCTTCTCTTGTTCATGTAGATGGAGCGCTTGGACATCTCGCAGGAGACCAACGAACTCAAGGTCCAGTTCGCAGACCTCAGCCACCAGACCCAGGAGCTCCACAAGAAGGACATTGCGGCTGCTGAGGCCGTGAGCCAGGTGCAAGCGCGGCTCGCGCAGCAGAAAGAGGAGATCGCCGCGAACGAGCGCAAGTACACGCGCGAAGTCGTGATGCGGCACAAGTGGGCTCGCGAGAAGGCAAAGTTTGAAAAGTACTACAACGACCAGGTGTGTGTACATGTGTGCGTGTGCATTAGGAGGTGCCTCCCATCTTTAAAGTTGAATCGCTCTGTGTTGATCATTCTACTTGCCGCCTCGTAGGTGATGGCGATTGAGGCGAAGCAGAACCAGCCATTGCAACACACGCCCATTGTCACTGGCAATGTCACTGCGAGTGAGTTGGTGCTAAAGTCCCCAGGAAGCATTACACCGAGCCGACGCCGCGCTTCACAAAACGGTATGAATGAGAGGAGATATGAACGCTTACTACTTTACGTACTCATGCTTTATCATTGGTGGCGCTGTAGGCTTTCCAAGCCATCGAAAAAGCTTTGTATTTGCGGATTTCGCGGGCAATGAACTCCGCCAAAATAACGACGAGTTTCGCGAAGCGTTCCTTCGAATCGGCTTTGGGCAGCACAGCGAAGGCACCGACCCCGAGGAGATCATCCGCATCTGCATCTCCCATGAAGAGCTGAAGAGTGAGCTGGACGGCAAGTACGACGAGGAGCTGGAACGCGTGACCCAACTCCGTGAAAGCATCGTGCGTACATTACTGCCTTTTGTGGGTACAAGTCCGCTTGCTTTGTTCTTTTTGAATGAATGAAATGCTCCATGTGCAGACAAAGATGCGCGGTGTGGTGATGGAAAACAATCCGCTGTCGAAACGGGGAACGTCTCAGAGACTGGAGAGCAAGGAGCTTGAGATCTCTGCGGTTGAGCGCTCGCTCGCGACGATTGTGGATCAGTACATGTTTGTGGACCAGAGCGTGCGACCGATCAAGGTATAGAGGTTTCTAGACTTCTGTGGCCGGCCAGCAATTTTCACAGACTCGCGACATATCTGACGTCTCGATACTGTGATTTACTTGATATTTTGACAGATTGGGCTGCAACAAATCCTCCAGAACGTGACAAATGAGACCGTGAACATCGATGACATGGATTCGCTCGAGAAGGCGCTGCTGGGATCCTGCGAGGAGATGATGCGGCTGATTCGAGAGAGCCCCGACACTCCAGAACTTGAAGGCAATAACGGCGGTGACGCGAACCACAGCGATGGCAAAGACTTGGAAGGTTCCGAAGATGACGAAGACAACAACGAAGATAGCAGTGCTCATGACGGAATGAAAAGCAGTTTGCCCGCCGGCAGTACCAGCAAAGAAGCGACCACTGCGTTCTCCGCCGAGAACTTCACGTCCCCGTTCAACATTCGGGTGCCGCTCAAGCAGCGAGAGCCGTACTTTGTCCCAGGGATCAACCAGGAGCCTCCGCCAAAAGTCGAAGACCACGGTGCGTAAAGTTACTCCTTGGAACATTTCTTAGAACCAATTCTTGGACAATGAGGTCTAATACTTTCGAAATTGCCATTGGACAGAGAACGAAGAGACCGACTTTGACGTCATGGACCGCGCAACCGTCAAGCGCATCTCGTCAGTGCTGCTCTGCACGAGCTCAGGCAAGAAGCTGAAAGACAAAGTCGCTCACAACAGCAAAGACTAGGCGACCGGGATCGGGATCGGGAGATGAAAGCACTCGAGCATTGTCAGGCTGGCAACAACAAATGTTACGTTTGATTCCACTTTGTTGTTTTCATTTAATAGTGTCACTGCTTTTGATAGAAACGAGAATACTCCTGGTGGTACACAGACTGGCAGGTGGCGCTGCAAAAGGGTTTCCTGGTGCGCTCGTCGACAATCAGCGAGTCCACGTTCACGATTTGGTAGCACTGCCAGCAGCTTTTCCGCTGCGCTGCGGTGCAGTCTTGCTCGATTTGCTCGACGCTAGTAGCAATGCTGTTATTGGTACTACTTACAGCGGTCGAAGATGCTGAAGCGCCAGTCCGCCAGGCTTCCACTGCTCTCCGGAACGCCTCCTGCTCCTTCTCTTCGTCATAGGAGCCGTCGAGAAGGGCTCCGCCACCACCGGGTATTTTCTCTTCTTCTTCTTCGCTGGCGAAGATCAGCATCGGGTTCACCCAGAGTTCCTCGTCCTCCTTTCCACCATTCTTACCACCTTCGTGAGCTTGCTCATCATTGTCTGTGCTCCGCCACTCGAGGAGCGCTTTCATGAACGACGCGTGGCTCTCGTCTTCGTCGAACTCGCCGTCCGCGAGGTTCACGGGCACCTCGCCGTTGCCGCCCAGTGCCACGGTCGTCTCGGAGAGCGGCTTGAGTTGCGACCAGTGGACTCCACCACCGCCACCTCCAGCTTTCGACTGAGGAGAGTGGACTTCAGGGTTTACGCCGCGGAGCTTCGGGTCGATGATCTCAATAGGCTGATGCTGCTCACTCGCTTGAAGAGTGTTCTTGTCTCGGATCTTTTCGATCTCAGTGTATAAAATGTTGCGAGCTGAGAGCTTCATGACCCCAATCTGCGTGAACTCGTCCAGCGTGAGTTCCAGCAGCGTCCCGCCCGTGATCTGGTGGTACTCGAAGCCCGACTGGAACTCCTCGAGTCCGATGGCGCTCAGCCACTCGAGTACCTGGTTCGTGGTCCATTTCGGGACCGTCGCGACCGACAGAATGGTGTCAAGCAGTCCATTTGGATCGCTTGAGCTCGGTTGCTCCGTCTTCTTCTTCTTCTTCTTGGTGGTACTCTTAGTATCAGGATCGCCACCAGCTTTCTTACTACCACCGCTGTTGTTAACCTTCAGCTTGTTGTTCTGCACGTCGTGCGCGTATTTACTCACACTGCCCCTATCTTCGCGCGCGCTGCGCCACCTGTTCCCGCCGTGCTTGGCCGGGAGCTCCCTGTCGCGCTTCTTCTTCTCCTCGAGCATGCTCAGGCGCAGCTGCATGAGTCGGTCCTCCATCTCCTTGGCGTCTTCCTCCAGGCGCTCGGTCGCTTTCTTCACGAGCTTCACGGCCCCACTCGGAGGCGGCGGCGGCTTGGTCGGCACCATCGTCGTAGGTCTGCTCGCCCTGGAGATGCCGCCCACGGCGTCCTTCGCCATATTCGAAGGTGCGATCGCAACACCCACCATCAAGGCAGGGTAGGTAGGTTGCCTCAGAGAGATCAGTAGCTCCTCGTGCAAAGATCAAGAGAGCTCGTCCCACCGCAACGAAGAAAGCATCAAGCGCCGCAGTGAAACTTGGGACCGGGTGGATTTATTTTTGAGCTCTACGTCGTGAAACCCACAGAACACCAACCGCGCGGTCGAGGTCGAGGTGGTGCAGCTCGCTGTCATCTATTTCAGACAGCCTTCGCAACATACACATCGCATGCGACGCCGTCGTTCCGCCTCGTGCTATCCCGAAATGCATACCTCTCCGTCCAGCTTGGGAGCACAAATAGCAGTGTAGTTTCTGTCGATCGGCGAATGCGATACCCGAATTTCCGAGCCCCGCCCTGCTCTCTCAGTATTCGATTTCCGCTGACAGAGCGAGAAGCACCCGCCAGCCTTTGAAGAGCTACTGCTCTCGTTCTCTCACAGGAATGCCGCCACCTGTGCTACCGATTTCCCACAAAGTATCAGTGGCGGACAATGTGTTCGTGAGCCAGCAGCAGCAACAGCAGCAGCAAAAGCCCAGAGGGAGTCACCTCAGAAGAAGCAATGAGCACAACCTCGCGACCACGATGCTCCCGCTTGCGCGCTGCTCGTCGACGCCGTCGCAGCCCAACACCAGCAGCAACGCCAGTATCAGCACGAATCTCCGCAACTCGCAGGGCTCGGCGGTCTGTGAGCGCGCGGTCGAGCGCACGAGCAGCTGCATCTTTGGCCGCTCGAACCCGTTCGAGACCGACTTCAGTGTCAAGGAGCTCGTGGGCGAAGGTGGCTTTGGCAAGATCTTCAAGTGCAAGTCCACGGTCGACGGCCGCTGGTACGCAGTCAAGCTTGAGCAGTTCTGGTTCAAGCCGCAGGCGTTCTTCAACCCGGCAGACGTGCGCGAGACGCTCATGAAGGAGGCGCTCGTGCTCGCGCGACTCGACCACGAGAACGTCTGTCGGTACTTCAACACCTGGGTCTTCGGCTTGCTCGTGTCGGTCGACAAGCTTAGGGAGGCAAACCCGACGACAGGCCAGCCTGGTGCTACCGGCGAACCTACGAGACAGAGCCCAGCGCGGAAAGACTCACAGATGCGATCGAATACCACTGGGAGCACTACTAAGAGGAGCAGCACGACGAGCAGCAGCAGCGACTGGGAAGATAGTGGCGAAGACGATGACGATGACGACGGTGATCTGTTTTCCCGAGATGCGCGTCGCTCGGCGCATAGCTTTGACGACGACGACGATGGTGTGGGCTTTAGCGACCTGGGCTTCGACATGGAAGAAGAAGAAGAGGACGAAGGTGAAGGCTCTGAGAGCGACAATGGGGATAACTCCTCAGCACCGCAACCAATTCCACGTAGACTGGAGGGTAACACTAGCTCAGTCTCAGTGCCCCCTTCAGTATCGTCACCCACGCCCAAGCAGCAGCAGCACCGGTTTCGCAAGCGCCTCATGTCCCTTGAGTCGCCGGGCGCGAGCGTCGGACCCGTGTGCACGCAGATCGACGTGTACATCCAGATGGCGCTCTACGAGGGCAACTCGCTGCAGTTCTGGATGGACCAGCGCAAGTCCCTTGATGCGAACGAGGCGCTGCGCATCTTTCTGCAGATCGTCGCCGGTCTCAAGTACGTGCACAGCCAGGGACTGATTCACCGGGACATCAAGCCGGCCAACATCTTCCTCACAAAGGACTCGTGCGTGAAGATCGGCGACTTTGGACTCGCGAAGAACACGGTCGAGGGCTCTCTGCGCATCCCGCCGTCACAGTATTTCTTCTACGACCTAAACAGTGCTGATGGCAATGGGAGTACTCGAAGCCTTGGCGGTGGTGGCGGTAGTGACAGAACTGAAGTATTCGACGATACTACTCTCAACACGTGCTCAGCGGGCGTGGGGACGCCAATGTACAGCAGTCCCGAGCAGATCACTGGCGGCCAGGACTGCGGCGCGTCCACCGACGTGTACAGCCTGGGCGTGCTGCTCTGCGAGCTCTTTTGCGTGTTCTCGACCCAGATGGAGCGCTGCATCGTGCTCACCGCGGCGCGTAAAGGTACTGTCCCTCCGGCGCTTGCGACGCAGTACCCGGACGTGGCGATGCTGATCCAGAAGATGGTGCAACAGGACCGCACCCAGCGTCCGTCGTGCGCTGAGATTGAGCGCAGTGAGCTCTTCCGCCGGGTCTGCATCGAGTCGCAAGCGCAGAAGTTCGGTAGTGGTGATCTGTCATCCTCATCTCCATCTTCGAGCATACTGCACCACTGGCAAGCAGTGTCTTCACCACCTCACAACCCCAGTGGACCAAATGACTCGGCATCCGCGCAGATCCGGAACGCCGCCGCTGTCTCTCCTATGATGACGTTGTTCTCGACACACAAGCATGACAGCAACAGTAGCAGCATCAAGATGGCCGACGATCGTCATTCTCGCAGCGGAGGCGCTGACACTGTAAAACAACTGGTCCAGGAGGTTTGCAAACTAGAAGACGACGAAGAAGCTCTGCTCGGCCACCTCTCGCGTCACTTCAGCGCACACAATGCGCCGTCTTCACCAGTATCGGGTGGTGGAGAAACGACTCCTGTTGAGCTCGTTGAGAGAGTGAAAAGCATCCAAAGAGAGCGTCGCGCGCGACTGTCAGCCATGCTCCAGGCAGTGAAGAGCCAATCTATTAGTTTAGAGTCCCCTCATCAATGAGAACAATGCACACCATGTATCAATGTATTATTATTGTACACTACAATCCGGTGCAATCGCGTCGAGTAATACCTGGTCATATACAACTTCTGGACGACAGAGACGTCGCGCTGCACTAGATGGAGCTGCTCGACATCTCGTCCGCCTCGGTCTCCGAGCAGATTGCGAAGGCGTGATCCAAGCAGCAACTGTAGTGCCTGAGGCTCCAGCACACCATAGAATGAGAAAAGTCGTGAATTGAGAGAAGGTTGAGGTTATGGGTTGTGCCATATTGAAGGCTTTTGAAACCTCCAGGAGGCATCAACATACTTGAGTTGATGTATGTGGAACCTATACTGTGTGCATGTATCATACTGTGGCTGTAAAAAGTCTCCGCACCCTCTCCAAACCGATCTATTTTTCGGTCTTGCGAAAAAACGATGAGAGGTATGAGCAAAAGAACAGATGCATCGTGTTGAACGGGTTATAAGAAGCTGAAGGCTACTTTG
>JAASFI010000731.1:0-18736 GCA_023333705.1 Globisporangium viniferum | reverse complement strand
TCCCGTTGCGTTCCCAGAAGCCTTCCAGTCAACAAGCCAGCCAAGCGTACTTACGCAGTTCGCTCGTCAGCATATTTATACGTTTTCTCTTAAAAATCGATCAACAACAAGGAAGATCAGCCATTATTGATTGTGTCATTCTCAAGTGTGTCGACTCTCATGAGCCTCTCTCTCTTTTGGAAATCAGGACTCGCTGGTTTCTTGCAACACTGGAGAGTTGTGATGGTGTATAGAAAATCGCGGATGAACCACATTTGAATTCGCCCCTTGCCACTTGGCGTGATGCGTGTCATTCGCGGCGCTTGAAGCTTGCGGATCAACAACATGGCTTCTTGAGACACGCATCCTTTTGGGGCGTGACGCCACTCACTCACTGTTGTTCATCGTTCATCACCACATCACTATGGCACTACCGTAATGCTTCCATGGCATTCGTGCAAGCCAGAAGATCGGTAAAATCCGCTTTGAAGGGAGGCGACGTATTCGTGCTAATATGACTTGTGGTTATTTTAATATTGCTTACATGCCGCCATCCATCCAATTTCTTTCTTGCTCTTCTTCTTCTTCTATGCTGTGTGTGGTGAGCATCACAAGCCCCAGCAGCTACACAAAGTAGACATCACGAATAATGATGGCCGCGTTCTGCTGACGCTCGCTTGTTCGACACCTCCTGTGTGTTTTACTTGGAGATCGAGACGGTCTTGAGGAAGTCCATGTTGATCTCTTCGTCGTTCTCGTCTTCGTTGTCGTCGTCGTTGTCGCCATCGCCGGCACTTTCCATCGAGTGGCGCGGCGACGCGACGGACGAGCGCTTGCGCGAAAAGTTGAGGCGCTTCTTCTCGCTCTTCTTCGTGTTCACGAGCACGATGCCCGCGGGGACGCCAGCGGCGGACGCTCCGCTCATGCCGCGGCTTCTTCGCGCGGAGAGACGCGAAGAGCTACGTTTCGCGCGAGTCGGCGCTGTGAAAGACACGAACGAGCCTTCGCCGTCCTCATTGTCATCTTCGAGACGATCGTTGGCCTTGAATGGCTGCTGTTTGCTCTGGCGAGCGACCGGCACTGGCACTGGTGCCGCGGCCGGCGATGACGAGCTGCTGAACGAGCCCGAGGACGAGCCCGTGCTTGAGTGCGGCGGCGACGGCAGGTCGACGGCATCGTCACCAGCAGTACGCTTGGTGTTGATCCGAGGCTGCTGCGGCTTCTGCTTGCTATTATTCGCATGGTGCTGCTGCTTGTGCTTCGCAGGGACCGTGAACTTGCCGTTGCTGTCGACCGGACGCAGCTTGGCCACCGGGTGGCTCTCCATGAACTTCTTCACGTCAATCGATTCGCGGATCGCGTCGCTCGAGACCGCGATATCGTCCGGTCCGAGCACCGTACCGGCTGGTGGCGCGGCCTTGAGCTCCTGCGTGAGAAAGTCCTGGACGACCGTGAACGCAAAGCCGCTACAGGTCGGGCACTTTGGCTTCGCCGTGAACGTGTGGCTCGCGAGCAGCGCCACGAACGAGCGCAGTGCGACCTTGCGGTAGTTGAGCACAACGGGCGAGACGCTCGAGAACACGTGCTTGCGCGGGAACTCGAAGAGCCGGATAACCTTCTCGTAGTTGACGCACCCGGGGCACTTCTTGCCCTCGCGCTCCTTGAAGTACGCGAGCAGGTCGTTGCGCACCTTGAGGAACTCGGAGAAGCGGCGCGAGACCTCCCAGCTCTGCCGCGTCTCCACGTTCGTGACGCGGATCTGGTAGAACACGCGCTTGCCCACGGTCTCCACCGACGGGATCTGCACGCGCACCTGGCACGTGTGGTCCACGAGCCCGTTGTCGCCGTTGCGCGAGTAGCTAAAGCGGTCCATTGTGTTGTGTGTTGCTGAGTCAAATGTGGCAATGACGAGTTGTTGTTTGCTGCTTGGCTGGAGTTGTGCGCAAGTTGTTTGGTGTGCTGGTTTGTGCCCTTGCGTGCACAAGTTGTTGTGGTTGTTGGGGGTTGTGCGCAACTTGTGGTTGTGTGCAAATGGTGCACGCCGCGCAGCTCACTCACTCGCTTGTTCGCACACACACAAAAAGATCTCCAAGAGGCGGACTGAGGACGATGATGTGTTCTGAATACTCGACTGACCAAACCGAGAAACAAAACGTCCTACTGTATGGGTGGTTGGTCCGTCCTTCGCTGCCTGGTGCCGGCTGGCCATACTGAAAGCAAGTGAGTTGGGAATGATGGCAGGTGAGACTGCGATGATGGGGCCGCGATGCGCGCACGTGATTGGATGAAAAGGCGGGCTGGGGACTAATTTTTCGAGGCTTGTGTGGCCAGTGCACCAGCCGGACGCGCACGGACGCGCGGTTGGGGATCTGAATAGTTTTTCCTAATAAACGGGCCAGTCAAGCCAACCAAGCCAGCCCAGCCACACACCAAAATAACCCCCCAAGCCAAGCAAACAAGGCAGCAGCCCAGCCAATGAATACGGTCGGAACGATCCGCAGGTCTGCAAGGCCGCATGGATGGATGCACGTTGGCGGGCTGAACTGGCACATGCAACCAGAGGACGGTTTAAAACAATATTTGTGCTTGCGACAGGTTCGTACAGTATTGGGATTGTTGGGTAGGATCCAATTGGAACTGTGGTGTGACAAACGTAGGTGCGTGGGAGGCTTGAAGCTTTTTGGCAGCACAAATGTAAATCTTTCGCTGGATTATCATTATTGGCGCACTTAAACGACTGGGAGGGTTTTGCCTGCGGGATTCGTTCTACAATTCAAAATCGAACGCGCGCGAACGGCATGAAAAATGCCCCACATAATGGCCCAACCTGTGGGGCCAGCAATCTTTGCAAGAGACGGAGTTTGCAAATGCTCATGTGGTTCGCCGAAATATTAGCAACGCAGAGTTGTGCTTCCAGATGAGCTGCTGCAGCAACAACAACTTGGCAACAGTAGAGACTGTGGTGGAGAAGGATCACTCACAGAACCAGTGGGACTGAAAGGAAAAGCAGTGGGATCACATCAGATACCAATTTGATGTGTTAATTCAGTACATCAAAGCTGAAAAAATGATCTTGAGCACTGATATAAATGATAATCCATCAAAAGGACTGATTTAAAAAAGTAGTCAGAACAAAACCATTTGGAGCAAGGTGGATAAAGATACAATCAAGTCAGACGAAGGGAAGCCTGGCAGGGTGCTCTATTGAAGTGTTTTTGACATTTGCCATTGAATGAGAGCGATGGCGACAGCTTCTACCACAAGAAGGGTGGCTTGAGTGTTTCTTTAGACTGTACAAATATCCTTGACAGTTTAAATACAAATCCTCCGACATCAACTTGGCGCGTTTGTTACAACTGAACGAGGAAGTGCCGCGCACGGCGCTCTATTCAGGTGATTTTTACGATAGAGGGAGACTGTACAAGAGAGAGAGAGAGAGAGAGAACAACAACAAGCTTCAAAGTGGCAAACTGACTTGCTGTCAGTCAATTCACTCAGCGTCAAGATCGGCCAGCGCCAAGCAAGCGCAAGCAAGCAAGCAAACAACAACAAACCAACAAGCAAGCAAGCGCGCAAGTTGCTTGCCTTTGCGTGTATATCCCCTCCGCTCCCCCAACCTGCCCCCACACGCACAGGTACAACAACTCCCAACAAGCGCAAGCAACAAACAAACCAGACTCGACACATTTTCAAGATGATGCGCGGATCGCTGGCAGAGCTGCCGCGCATGAGCATGGACATGCTCAACATGCGCGACGACGCGGAGCGCACGCTGCGCATCTGGCTGCTCTCGGCCGTGACGAAGGAGGGCGGCGCGACGTTCTACCGGCTCGCCGGCCGCTTCCAGGCGAACGGCCAGACGTGGGAGGTGCTGCGCCGCTACTCGGAGTTCCTGGCGCTGCGCGTGAAGCTCATCAAGTTCTTTGAAGAGGCCGAGGACGAGGGCGACGCGTGTCCCGGCTGCCTCAACTACCTCTTCTCGATCAAGCGCTTCGAGTTCCCGAAGAAGCACGTGTTCTCGTCGCGCAACCCGGCGGTGGTCAACTACCGCGTCAAGGCGTTGCGCTCGTTCATGAACCTGCTGGCGTCCTGGGCGTTCTCGAACGCGCCGAAATGCCCGCTCTGCGGTGGGCACGCGTTTGACCTTGTGCGGAACTTTGTCATCGACGGTGCCGAGCCGGTTACGGGCTCCGACATGGACTACATTCGAGGCTCGATCACGATTGACGCGTTTGCGAACAGCTCGGAGCGACCGTCCGCGTTCGAGCGACGACACAGCTGGATCCCGGCGTCCGGGTCGACGACGCTGCGCGCGCAGCAGGAGCAGCGAGGACAGCAGCAGACGCCGAAGCAGCCAAAGTCCACGACGAATGCGGCGGCTGGAAGGAACACGATCTCCGGCCCAAAGATGCCGGACGCGTACGACACGTTCAACGACTACCTGCCTGCTCGACCATCGCAACGAGCAAAGGCGTCCAACACGGACGGCCCCAAGGCAGGCAAGTTCTCCTCGCAGCCGCAACACGGCAAGCAGACCGACGCGAACAAACCGTACCAAAGAGAGAGCTTCTTGCTCTACAATGACGGCGGCGCCAGTGATGGCATCAGCTTTGGCAGCGTGTCCACGGATGCGAACACCATGAACCAGGAAAGCAAGCTGCGCAAGCACAAGAGCGAGCCGCGTAATATTCGCCCGCAGCCGCATGACGACAGCTTTGTGTCGTTCTCCAGCGTGTCGAACGTGCAGTCGGCCGCCAAAGGCAGCGACGACGACAAGGCATTTGGCAGTCCGCACTCGAACATGCTCTCGTCTCCGAACGCGCTCCCAGGCGACAAGAAGAGCCAGCAGCAGCAGCAGCAGCAGAGCGCGACCTCCAAGAGCCCAGCCGACGGCAAGTTCTTCGACAGTTTCATCTCGGACGACATCGTGAGCTTCAGTGCGGACGACGACGACCGGCGGCTCGGCAGCTCCTCGCCCTCGGACGAAGAGGCGAAGAGCGCCGAGGACGACGACGAAGACGACGACGAGATCGACATTACGGGCCTCGCGGTCGCGCCGCCGCCGACGCTCAAGTCGGTGAAGAGCGGCGAGAACCTCTGGCAGCCATGGGAGCTGTCGAAGTAGAGGGGAAGTGTGGCCTTAGTGAGCAGTTTGCTGCATATTGGTCGGAGGGCTTGACACATTTGCATACTATGGTATGCTTGCTTGATTGAGTTGTGTTCGTGGCGACAGTGTATTGATTGACACATGTCTGACTTATAGAGATTATAAACAAGCGATGAACGAAAGGAGCGGTCCTGCTCACACTTGCACCAAATGAGTCAGTGCGATGTGTTTGTAATTGGACATCACTATGCTACTGTCTTCTTGAACTTGAGTGAGCCAACGCCACCTCTCGATTCCCTCCGTGCGGTGTGTGATTGTGCGGGGTCCTCGGATAAATGCCATGACCGACTGACCAACTGCGCGATCATTAGCCGCCACCTTCGCTTACAGGGAGGGGCAAATGTAGCTTTTGTCATGTTGTTTCCATTCTGCTATTGAACGTATCGAAAATGAGATCTTGACGCCACACATGCGCCTCGTCAGTTGACTCCCATACAAACGTCAGTTGACTTCCATACAAACAAGCTCACAAACACACAGAGCCAAGGAACAAAGAAACTTGAGTGACGCGAGGGTGGCGATGGAGCATCTCCCTCAAAGGTTACCCTTTGCTTGTGTCGATTGATTGATTCTTGTGTGTGGCGAGCACCAGTCAGACAGTCAGACCGACAACCAGGAGCTTCTTTCTTTCGCTTCTACGTTTTCGCATCGCGCAAATGGAAGCGAAAAAAGAAAGCAGCCACAACAAGTCATGCAGCAAGTGTGTGTGTGTGTGTGCAAATGTCGATCCTGCTTGGTTGCTTGTTGGGCTTGTTTTGGTTTGCATGCTGTGAGTTTGTTGTTTTGTTTGTTGGAAAGTTTTGTTAAAAACGGGAACGCACGGGGTCCTCCGTTTCACTTGGTTTCAGTAAGGCCAAGTTCACCTCGACTGTTTTATACTGCTCCTTCCTTCTTCCTTGGCTTCCTTCCTGCCGCCCGCACAACAGGCACCAACACAAACGATTGTGCCACCCAGAGCAAGCAAGAAACACAACAACAAGCGTGTACAGCCCTTGCCTTCTTCCCAAAATACCAGCCCCACCCCTGCTGCTTGCTTTGTGCTTGTCGTTGGAACTAGCAGCCTTGCTTGCGAGCCAAAACGAGCGAGCGAGCGAGCGAGCGGTCTCGAAAACAAAGCCGCCCGCCCCTCACAACAAACAACAACAACAACAGCAGCAGCTGCGGTTTGTGTGTACGCGAAAAGCGAAAACAATCGCTCGCTCGTTCACTGTTGAATCCGGCAGGCAGCCCACATCCACCGACGCCCCCCGCCCTCCACCCCCCCCGCAACCGCATCACGAGCGTGCGCGCGCGTGTGTGTGTGTGTGTGTGTAGGAAGTCGGAAGAGAAGGAAGGAACAGAGAGACGCCTGTGCGCGTTCGTGGATGCTGTAGAGAGCCTTTGGTTCCTATTTTCATCGCACTCGCTCATTCACAGCGGCGGCGTAGAACAAGCGGTACGTGTGTGTGGGTGTATCTGTGTTTGTTTTGTGAATATGTGTGGATATGTGGTTATGTGCGCTTGAATGGGGAGCGCGCGCCAGTGAGATCTTTTGTTTCCTATCACGTCGCTTGCTTGCATGTATGTGTGAATAATGGCATGGATGTGAGAGAGATCCCCCCCCCCCTCTCTCTCTCTTTGTTGTTTATGGGTGCGGTGGATATGTGTGGCGATTTAGATCGAGTGAATGGCGTTATACTGACTGACAAGATGAATTTCGCATGTGTGTACGCGTGTGTTTGTGTTTTGTGGAACAGACATATCGACGGCATTTCGCGACAGTCAAGCCAGTGGACAGACAAGAACAAGCAGCCGCATCCTGTTGTTGGGACGAAGGCGGATCACCTCCTCTTCGCTCTCTCTTTCTAGCGGTACGAACGGACTGGAAGGCGACATGCTCGCTCATGAGTTAGGCAGCGACAGTGTGGTGCTAATGTCCGAGTCTCCCTCTATCTATATCCTTATTTTAGCACCCTCAAGCGCACCCCCTCCGATTTTGAAGCATGGACCTGAAGAGCAGCAGCGCTGGCGCAGTGAGCAGTGGCGGAGGCGACGGTTCCCAGTGGTGGCGCTGGAGTGGGAAAAGCGGCAGCATTTCGTCCTCATCGGACAGCGTGGGCCACGGACTCCACGGTGGAGCCGAGCACTCTTTCGTCAGTAGTACTACCGCCACCACCGTGTCGTCGTCTTCTTCGTCGTTGCTGTCGCCTTCTTCATCAGAGAGCCTGAGATGGCAGAAGCGATCGAGCTCCAGCAATGCCAGCGGTCGTGCGGGGTTAGCAGTAGTACCAAGAGAAGGCGGTGAACACTACGCGACGGCAGCTGCTGCTTCCTCTTCATTCGGAGGAATGTGGTCTGCTTCTTCTTCTCCATCCGGCAGAAGTAGCTCCTCCTCGTCCTCATCTAGCAGCAGCAGCAGCAGTGGAGCGTCGTCGCCCTCGCCAAAGTTCTTCTCGTCTTCGTCGAGCATGATCTCAGCGAGAGGGCTTCCGTCGACCACGAGAAAGAAAGTATTCACGACGTCGCTGTCACGCCCCTCAACGAGCAGCAACAGCAGCAGCAGCGTCCATACTACAAGAGACGCGACGGTTCTGAAGAAAAAGATCCCAGCGTCGCTGTCTTCATCGTCATCTTCTGCCTTTCCGTCCAACAGCAGCAACAGCCAATTCGGGCTATCTTCGTCATCATCCGGATACGCCCGATCCACAGCCAGCAACAGCAGCAGCTCTGCGGCTAGCGCCATGGATAGGCAATCACAATCTGAGATCGCGTGGAGTTTGGGACCAAGCAAACGGAGAGTGAGCCGAAAAGAGAAGAAAAGCAGCAAGACGACTACGGCGCAGCCGAGACGAGCGTCTCTGTATGCACCGCGAGTTATTCGTCCGATCCCTGAAGAAGGGCGAGAGCGGTTCACCAGCATTAGCAGTTCATCGCACAACCTTGCTGGCTTACGCACGACCGCGGCTTCCCAACCAATTTTGCGCTTCGACAGCCGTTTCGAGACGTCCAGCAGCAATAGCTCTTCCCCACTCCCCACTAGTTTTGCTGAAAAGGCTCATTCGCCGCCGAAAGACCGCACTTTATCGTCACCTGCGAACTCGTTTGCATCAACTGCGTCGTCTTCTTATGCGTCGCCAACGTACTTGAAGAAAGATCCGCTCGTGAATTGCGCGCGAGCTGTGCTCCAGGACTGCATCATGAAGAGACGCATGGAACGAAGCAGCGTTATGCGGAAACGCAACATTGAAGACTGCGTCAAATCGGATTATCTGAATTCCAAGTCGGGGGCGTACATGTCCAAATCAAGCGAGTGCGGGATTCTCAGTTCGTGCTCAAGGTACGATTTGTGCTTGTGCTTACAACGTTCTAAACTGCGAGACTAACCATTTTTCTCTGTGTCTGGCGTATCACGTGCAGCAGCAGCGATGATGAACTCAGTCAGCTATCGTCCATGGAGCGCTCCTTCAACAGGTTGGAACGATTTTATCACCCTGAATTTGTTTGCTGTTTTGAGCAGTTATTGATCGACTTATCCCTACGTGTCATGCAGCGTTGACAAGTTCGATGATGACTACAAGTTGTCGAAAGAGGAACTGTACCGAGAGCTTATGCTCGGAGACAATGGACTAAGCAGCAGTCCTGACTTTGAGCGCTTCAGTCCATTCCTCGAAGAAGAGAAGTAAGTGGCGTATGCTCTTTTTCTGCTGTTTGATGAGGGATGAAATTGATCCCTTGCGTGTTTATCTGCTTGTACAGAGGTCTACCCGTGGAGATTCGATACCAGCTGCCGTTGGCGCTTGGTACTGCGAATGAGATCGACAAGGAGTGCACAATTTGCCAGATCCGATACGGAATCGGAGATCACATTGTCACCCTTCCGTGCCAGCACTTTTTCCAGTACGTTGATAATCGCTACAACCACAAAGCCATTCATCCGAAGGGATTGATGGCTGTGAATGATTTCTGGACCACTAACTTATCTTCGTATGTTGTTACAGTGCCTGTTGTGTCGACAAGTGGCTCTGGAACCATATTTCGTGTCCGCTGTGCCGAACCGAAGTCACTTTAGACATGGAGATCGATGCGTCGAATACGAAGCACAACTTCACCGAGTGCTCCGAATTAGACCAGGAAACCATCCGGAGAAAGATGCGTTCAACCTCTCAGAGCGCTGGCTTCCGACCAGTTGTCCCAGGTATGTGTGCGATACGATTGGCTTTGTCTTGATATTCATCATTGGCTTGTGAGCGCTTAGATTCCTAACTTGTGGCTGGGCTGTCGTGTAGTAAATGTAGAGCTTGACCAGCTTCAGAGCCAGCTTGCCTCTCTCAGTGTCCAAGAAACGAACCAGCCCAATTATTTAGTATGGTAAGGAAAAGAGATCCTTGCATACGATCTTGCTAGTCTCCGCTGTTGAAGAATCTTTTGACTGACGGATTCATCCATCTGCTCTACCTTTTCCTATCCCAAACAGCCCAAAGCCACAGCGACCGCACTCCAAGTAGCCCTTCCTGTCTGTATGCGTGCGCGATTCGCGCTCTTGGTTTTCTCTCTCTTGCAGCGATTGTATCCTCCCTCCCGCAGATGCATTGGTTGTCCAGTACCTCTCCCCGCCCGCATCAAGCAACGGTCGCACAGCAGAACCCTCAAAAGAAGTCTTACAAAAATCATAGATCTCAGCCTCAAAATCAACCCACATGCAAAAGATGAACCCTCAAACCAAGCCTCTTCCGAATGGAAGGTAACTTCCGTTATCGGTTGTTGCGTGTGCTTGAAAGCAGCATGTTTGATGAGCGGCGGCTCGTGGATGGATGGATGACTCAAACGAACGACGGTTTGATGAGCGACCGACCAGTCGAGTGCGAAAATTCGCCACCAAATACTCCAAAAAAGATGCGGAAGTGCTTCCTATCAGTCAACAGGTTAATTCAAACAACGGTTTCTGCTCGTGTCCAGGACTCACTTCAATCAGTGCATTTGTTCCCCTCTCTACAATTTTCAAGCTTCAATCAGTCACTATTTTTCGGCAAGTACTGATGCACTGATTTAGTAACTGCAAGATATTCATCCCATATGTTTGCCTAAAAGTATAAATAACAATTATTTAACTGTCTACTACTGTAATTGTTCATTCATATTGGCTCTTCACTTTAATTCACTTGATCTAAACGGCGACAATCAGTAAATAAATCGATAATCCACCCTGTGACTGCTCGATCGATCTTGGTGCTGGCGTTTTTTGTGTTGCTGGGAGTTGTGGTTGCTGCTGGCGGCGAGTAGCGCAGAGTCGTTTACGCCGGACGAAGCGAAAGAGCAGAGCGAGCGCGCGCGAGAGACAAGAAAGAGAGAGAGAGAGCGGGCTTCACGGGCAACCCGTTAGCACGACCCAGCAAGCAGCAGATCCGCTTTCACCCGCACCGCGTGAAAGCACGATGCACCGCGGCAGCGACTCGGACGAGGACAACGCGATGGCGTATTTTTTGCCCAACGGCATCGCGGACGACTCGCCGCCCAAGCGGAGGTGCGTACATGATGTGTGTGTATTTTCAACCCTTTTTGTTTGTCTTCCGTGTGTTCCTCCTGTATGGATGCATTCTCACTGATGGCCGACTGTGTATGCGTGTGCTTGCGCAGTATGCTTCCTGCGGGGAGCTTTGGCCCCATCGGTGGCCGCACGCCGACTGCGGCGGCGGGGCTGACGAGCGGCGGCTTCCATCGAAGCAACTCCCCATCGTTTCTCCACCTGAGTGCGTCGCCGTCTGTGAATGCGACTGCTACGTCGACGTCTATGGCTGGCAGCATTAGCACAGCGTCGAGTTCGCTAGGGAGCGCGTCGCTGTCCAGCGCGCCTGCCGCAACGGCATCGCCATCATTGCGACAAGGCGGCAACTTCCTATTGTCGGATCTTGGTGGCGAGATCCACCAGCCACGCACATCAGAGGACACTTCAAGTGCGAGCATTGGACCTTTTGGCTTTGCGAGTATGATAACGCGCTGTGTTTATGTCGATATTGCGTGGGGGGTTTCATGTCAATGTTGGCATACGCCTGGGACTTACATTTTTGCTTCGCTTGCTCGTGTCTGCATGAAAATAGGAACATTTCGAAGCGGAGCGCGCACTGAAAATGAGAATGCACTTCGAGCAGATGCCAGCATCTTTGGCAGCAGCAGCAGCAGTGGCGCCATCGGGGGCAACTCTTTTGGTCGCGGTGTGTCGTCGGCGTCGGGGGTGACGGGTTCCTTTTACAATCGCGCGCAGAGCGACATGACGTCACCATTCATGGTCAGCGCTCAAAACAGCAGTACTATCAGCAGTAACACCAGTGGCGTGTCCCGCAATTGGCCGTCGTCAGCGGGTGCTGCTCCAGCGTCAGCAAACCCACCGAGACGTGTTTTCCAAGCTCCACCTGGGTTGAGTGGCCCCGACAGAGATCCACCCGGACTCGGTCTCGGAGGAGACTATTTGCCGAGTCGTTTGATGGGCTCGGGTGACAGTAGCGGAATGCAGCAACAGGCGCACCTGCAGCAACAGTTCCACCACGCAAGCAGCAGTCCGTTTGGCGCGTTTGCGACGAGTTCGACGCCTGCTGCTGTGAGCGATGCGTTCCGCTCTTCGTCGAGTCAGTTTAGCTCGAGCCTGAGCTCTCCGCTGCCATCGTTGCACCTCACGTCCGATGTCTTTGGTGCGAGCAACAACCCGCAGATACTGTCGAACGAACGTCGAGCGATGGTCACGAATCCGGACCTCGCAGAGCTTAACTCTCACTCGATGAAGATGAACGATGGTGGTGACGCATTCGGTCACCATGGGCACGAGCAGCCGCAAATCGGATCGGCAGGCGTGAAAGAGATCCAATCGATGAACGTGGACGTCCAAGCGAGGAGCAAAAAGGGAAAACCGTTGCCGATGCATCACGACTACAGTGCAGGAAGCGCGAATCAACAGCAACAAGTCTCGACCCAGAAGCGAGGGTTCTTTGAGAAGAAGAAACAGAATGCGTTACCGGATCTCTCCGCCATGTCGCCAACGAGCTATCGAGAGATGCTTGCGTCGCCTGCAAGCTTGGGACGTGTGGATAACCGTCAGGTGAAGAGCACCGCTGCGTCACAGCTCCTCAAGTCGTCCAACCCTTCTCCAACAGCGACGGCGCCTCGAAGCTCTCCAGCTGCGTTGTCTACGGACACCAAGAGTTCCTTTTCCTCTCGATTCAAGAAGCGCGCTGAGAACAATCTCAGCGGTGGGTTCCGTCTAAACCGCAGTGGCGTCGAAACCTACAACAGCGGTGGTGGAAATACCGCAACTCCAACTACAGCTGGAGGTGATGCAGACTACGAGTCGAGTGACTCTGCTGAGTTCGGGATTGTTTCGGATTCTGGTGAAAGCCCAAGCAAGACCTCTCCAGAATCGCGAAGCGTGCAAACTCGCGAGAAGAACGACAAGAACAGCAGCGCTCGTTCGTCGAAGAAAGAGCGTCAACCACGCAGCAGTCAAGGAGAGAAAGCGACGACTAGCTCGACACGCCGCCAAGTCTACCGTGAGAAGCAGCCGAAAGAGAGTGTAAACAGTGGTGGTTTGCAGCAGCAGCAACAGCAGCAGCAACGGCTGAATGCAGAACCACAAAGCTCAGACGAGATGGAGACGACTTCAAAGAGCGAGCACCGAGAGAGAAAATTTCGAACTCGCAGAGCAAAAGACTCGGAGAGTACTTCTGCAAGCGGCGCGTCGCAGTCCACGCCGAGCAAAAATTCCCGACTCGCAAGTAGCGCACTTGAGCGTACTGATTCGAGCGATGTGGAGATTTCCAAGGGGAAGAGATCGCCAAAGCAGCTCAACAAGCAGTCTGCTCGAGAGGGCAACGCTACTAAAGCGAGTTCGGAATCCAAATCAAAGGCGAATGGTAATGCGCAAGCTGCAGCGGTCTCTGGTGCTGGCCCTGCAGCAGGAAGCGGACCATCTTCACAGAAACGTGATGCCTCTCCTCGTGCCGCTGCTACCTTAAAATCAGAGAGACCGACGACAGAGGCGCAACAAGTGAAGGGTGCTGACGCCCACACTGATGCTTTGGAGGCGAGTGCTGGAGCCACGCAAGCGACGCCAGCAGCATCGAGTAAACAACAACAGGCAGATTCAAGTGCTGCGGTCGTGACTGGAGGCTCGAAGACTGCTTCAGAGGAGAAGGCGGAGCACAAAAGCTCGCATACCAACCGCAAAGCTGCGGAAACGCCTCCGAATGAAGAAATTTCGCCATCCGAGCCGCCTACACATGTGGAAAAAGCCAGCAGCAGCAGTGGACAGATAAAGGACAAGAAGCAGCCAAAAGAGAAGGAGAAAGAACCTCTTCTCCCACCACCACAGCCACAGAGCCATCGAAAAGAGAAAAACAGCAGCAAACGCGACAAGGCGGCAGACAAGAAGAAGAGCAACAGCGGCAAGCAGAGGAAAGAGAAGCGCGACTCGCCTCCGCGTTCAAAGGGCGAGAGCTTTGACGTCTCGGACATCTCGGATCTCGATACTGGAGTGCTCGATACGCCAGCGGTGTCTCGCCTGAGTGGCATCAGTGAATTTATGGGCAAGATGTGGTCCGCTGCTGTGTCGCTCGTGCTGTACGTGGCTGGGCTCTTCCGCAATGCGTATGGATTCATCTCGAGCCGCCTGAACATCAAGGGAGCCATTGGCACCGCGCTGTACCATGTCGAGTCAGTGACCGCAGTGGTGTTCAGTGTGCTGCTGCTGCTTTCGCTCCATGGCGCGTCGTGGTTCATTCGCATCCACCGAGTGGCGTTCCGAGCGATCTTGACGCACCGACACATTGGCTTTTGCTTTGCGTTCCTGTATGCGTTCCCGTTCCTGGTGCAGTACGTGTTCCCGTGGGCTCCTCCCTGGGCACCCGTGTGTCTCTGGTACGCGTTCTTGGTGCAACTGTTTTGCACGAACGGCTCCACTGCGATGGTCACGACGTTCCGCATCCTCCTGCCGCTCGTGTTCCTGGTCGAAGGCATCTCGCACCACAGTTTCCTGCTTGATCTGAACGGTACGGACGAGGATTTGGTTGTGTCCACTGCTGTTTGTATTGTAATGCTGTGGCTGACATTACTATGTTTTTTCTGTTGTTTCACTCATTAGGTGCGGAGTTGCTGCTGGCATCGTTCATCATTTCGGCATTGAAAACCAGCAACCTGTGCAGCCCGATCTTCTTCATTTCGCTCGCAGCGCAGGTTTGTTTCATTGCAATCATGCCAACCCAGTGTTCTCTGGTAGATTTACAAGTTGATTAACGTTTGTGACGCGTATTCGTGTGTTTACACAGTGTCTGTCAGCTGTGTTCCTGGGCTCGGAGCTCGTGGTGCAGTGGTTCCAGATGGCGCTTGCGCTCTACTCGTTGCACTTGATGGTCGCATTGGAAGACGACTGGGTACGTGGCATGTTGTTGCTGTTGGATTGCTGTCTGTGTGGAAGCTCTCTGTTTGCTAACGAACCAGTCTTGGAACAATTGTGTGTGTGCTTGTGCAGAACGGCTTTGGCGACGACGAAGAGGAGCTTTCGTGCCAGTCCATGTCGATGCACCACTCGATCGCGGATTACAACCACCACCCGTCACCCTCGGCCGCGTCGATCCAGAAAACCAAACGCCTTGACCGACGCGCTCTGGCGTACGTTCGCGGCAGGAAGTTCCGCTAAGTGTCAGACTCCACCCTGTGCTGCTGAATCAAGATGATGGAGATGCTTGTGGCGATCAGCTATATATCAAACTACATTGTGTGCATATCTATCTGTATTTGTCTTTGAATGTATGTAATTGGATGACAGACTCTTTCGTGGCTTTATAAGCTCTTCTCGTCTATTCGTCTATCCCTCTCGCTTCATAACTCAGTGTGCATCTATCTGTCATAGAGATGGTTGTCTAGGAGCTGCTTAGCTCTTTGGCTTGCTGCGCCACGTCTCGTCTTCGCTGTCGCTGCTGCTGCTGCTGCTACTGTCGTCGCCACCATTACCGCTACCCCGCGCACGGCCGATTCCTCGCCCAGCACCAGCACCAAAGCCGTGTTCTCCTTCGTCTTCCGTCTCCAGTTCTTCTTCTTCGTCGTCATCATCCTCATCGAAATCGTTGTCCTCGTCAGCCTCGTCCAGAATGAATCGACTGCGGCGCTTGGGGCGCTGCTGCTGGTGGTGCGCGCGAAGGGCCTCGCGCTCTTCTTCCGAGTCCGTCTCTCCTTCGTACGGCTCTTCGTCCTCACTTTCATCATCTTCGTGGTCTTCATCCTCATCTTCGCTGTGGATCTCGCCCAGCGCTTCCTCGGCGGCTTCGTAATCCGAGCCGCCACCGCTCTCTTCCCCGAGGTCGCTGTCTTCGTTCGCGATCAAGCCCTTCAAGTTGCCATTCTCGTCGGCGTCCTCTTGGTCAAGACGGCTTGGGAAGTCCAGTTTCTTGCGAAGCTGCGGGAGATCTTTCAAGATCTCGTCCTGGTTGCCGTCGAGGTCGTCAAACACCGCCGTCAGCAGGATCTGCTGCACGAGCGACGCCGTGCGGTCCACGTGCCAGTGCTGGCAGATGTGCTTGAGCAGCTGGCTCACGTCGCGCACGGTCGACAGGCTCTCGAGCAGTGGCACGAGGAACTCTAGCACTTCGTGGTTCGTCGCCATCGCCCGCACTTGCTTGGCGACAACATTGAGGAACGCTGTGTCGCGCACATTCAGATCGCCGTTCTCGATGGCCGACGCGAGTTTGTTCATGAGCACGATCGCGTTGCCCGAGCCACGCGCAAAGATCTTGACGAGGTTCTCCGGACCGAGACTCACACCCAGGCCTTCGAGAAAGTCGACGTTCACGAGCTCGGGGCAGAACTTGCGCAAGAAGCGCGCGGTTTTCTTCTTCTTGTGGCCCCATTGGCCCGCGAAAAGCTTCACGAGGCGACCGACTTCGAGCAAATCCCACTGCTGCCGCGCGGCTTCGTCGATCAGGTTCGAGAAAATCTGCTTTTGCCTCGAAGTGGTCGACTCGCTGCCGTTGTTGTCGGAAAAGTCATCTTCGCTTTCATCCTCTTCGCTTTCATTGTTATGGTCGAGTTCATCGCCTGATTTGCCCGAGTTCATCTCATTCGAAGTCAAGTCGAGCGGCTGCTGGTGGCTGGTGGAAACGGTTGGGACCGATTTTTTCTTTTTCGGCTCAACGACACGCGAGACGGGGCGAGTTGGCTTTGGAGCCACCTTCTCCACTCTTTGACGCTTTGCGCTAGGCACTGACACTGGGTTAAAGGATGAAATTGACATAGAAGCTTCGATAGACAGCACATCCTTCTTAGCTGCTGTTGTCGGCTTTGCACTCGCACTCTTCGTTGACTTCTTCGAATCTCTTGGGGCTGCGGGCTTCGTTTGTTTTTCCTGTTGCTCTTGCTGCTGGGCTGTGGGCTTTGCATCTGGTGTCTTGATGGTTTTCTTTATCTTTGGTGCTGCTTGCGGTGCTCTGTCTTCTTTCTCGTGTTCTTTTCTCAGGGACGTTGCGTTGTCAGCAGTCTCCGGCGATGAGGACTGTTGCACTGGCGCTGCTGGCGATGACAATGAGGTTCTAGCAAGTGCTGTCAGTGGAGTTGCTGCTGCTGGGGCACCGTCCGCCTCAGACACGGAGGCTTTACGCTGCGCTTTCTTGCACTTCTCTCTCTTCTTCTTCTTCAGTGCTTTCTTCTGCTTTGCAGTCAAACCAGCGCTTGGCGCAGCAGCATTCGCCACGTCGCCAGTTGATGTCGGAGGGTTCGCATCAACAACAACAGCAGTAACTGTTTCAACAGTTTTCTGTTGCGCAGCGGCGATAGTGCTGCTGGTTGTCACGGATTCCTGCTGCTTGTCATCACGTTTCCGCTTTGTCGCCTTCGTCTTGAGAGTGTCGGTTGATTTTGCATCGTGTGGTGATTTTTCGCTTTGTTTCGCGTCAAACTGGTCCACCTGAACTGGGGAGAACGTCTCCTCGACCTCACTATTCTTCTTCTCCTTCTTCTTGTTCTTCTTCTTCGTTGCTGCTGCTGCCGGAGAGACTTCCGAGCCCGAGGTAGCAGGTGCGAAGTCGCTCGCGTGCTCTCCTGCCTGGGCACTCTCCTGCGTCTCTTCTTCCACGGACACCTGTTCGCTCGTCGATTGCGCCTCGTGCTTCTTCGCTTTCTTCTTCTTGTCTTGTTTCTTCTTGTCCTTCTTCTCCGTTGGCTTCTCCTCGTCCACCTCCACTATCTCCTTCTTCTCGCTCTTCTTCTTTTCATCCTTTGCCTTCTTCTGGCTCTTCTTCTTGCCTTTGCTGCTACTCTCCGCCATTTGCTCCTTCACGGCCTGCATCGCTTTCTCCAGCGGATCCTCAAGCGACAGCACATCCTCAAACATCGCCAGCTGGTCTTGCGTCACGACAGCAGTAGGCGAGACCGATCGAGAAGCAGCGGTTTCGACTGTAGATGAAGCAGCAGGCAAACTTGATGAGATCGCCTGTTTCTTTGGTTTGCCAGCGCTCACAGCTGCAGAAAATGACGACGCTCTACTGTTCTGCTGCTGCCATTTCTGGAAATTGCTGCCCACTTGTGCAGATTTACTACTGGACGAATGCAGCTTGCCTTCACGACCGAATGCGCTCTTCTTCACTGGGTTGGTAGCGCCTCCAGGGATCTTGACCGTACTGCTCTTCACAGTCACAGCAGATGTAGAAGACACGTCGCTCTTTACGGTCTTCTTCTCTTTCTTCTTCGTGGACAAAGCCGACGCCTTCTTGACCCCGATGCGCGGCATCGCCTCGTCGTCATCGTCGTCGCCACCGCCACCAAAGCTCATCGTCTTGCGCTTCTTCTTGGACGACGACGCGCTGCCGTCCTTACTCTTCTTCAGCTTGGCGAGCACCACCGCGTCTTCCGGATTCGTGCTCGACGCGTGCGAGAGCTTCTCGTCGTGCTTCAGGTCGAACATGCGCTCGCGAAAGGCCGCGAGGCGCTTGAGCGGGTCGTTCGCTGCTGCGGCAGCGCTGGCGCCATCGATGCTCCCAGCACGAGGGCGCTTCTTGGCCCCATTGCGGTCGCTCTTGTCCTTCTTCTTCACCAGGCGCAGCGTGGTGACCATAGTTTATCGCTGGCCAAGCTGCTCAGCCAGCCAGTGATAACGAGGATGAGCGACTGCCACCGCTTCAATCGTTACTGAAATTGGAGCGCGCGCCAAAAAATGGCTCGGAATGGCTCATGTCGCCAACCACAAAAACTATACACAAGGGTCTAAACGCACGGTTATAAACAGAAACTCGTTTAAATTCTCGAATTCCCCGATAGCATACACAAAACAGGTCAAAGAGGGAGCCTCTATACATTTTAAATGGGTCATCCTCAACTCGTACAAAACCAAGTCGAACGGGGAATAGAGAGAAACCTTTATAAAATATACTGGTCATTGATTGGCCAAATTATCAGCCAATAGTTGACCATATTTTATTGCTAAGTTCGTACGTGTACAGCTACAGTGCTGGCCAATGCTATGGGGACACACACGTTTTTGTGAAATTTTTATCAATACTCGCCGTTTGAGGCTGAAAATTGGCCAGGATGAAGCTATTAGAAAACGCGTTCTGGCAGTGCTATCCATTTGTTGAGCAGCAC
>JAASFI010000730.1:0-18740 GCA_023333705.1 Globisporangium viniferum | reverse complement strand
CGCGCTTCAGTCTGCTGCTGGAGTGCGACGCAAGCTACAACTGCAGTTCGTGTCACTTCACTCAGGACCGAGACATCCACGCAACCAAGAACATCTTCATCAAGAGCGTTAGTCGACTGGTAGGACAGATAGGTCAGCAGTAATCGGTGAGCCTGCGCCGCGGAGACCTGCCAGCTACATGCTGGCGACAGAGGCCCAAAAATACAGGTGTAATTGAAGCCATAATGCAATATAAAGAGGTATGATTGATACCTTTTTTCAATGAATAAAATCTTATGTCTTTCTTAATTCATGAATGTGAGGTGGCCGGCCTGTCGCTGGTCGGTCTACAAGTAACATTCGCGTAACACTCAGCGTAAATCTTTCTTCATTCGCGTAAACTGTGGCGAGTCAAGTGTTTGGGTTTATTCTGTAGCGTAAACTGCACTCAGTTGTCCCCGTTTGTTTGCGCTTTTTCGCATTGAAGTTTTGAGTGTGGGTTACTATTTTTCGTGTGCCCATGCAAATAAAGATCTCTGTTTTTCTTCTACTCGAATCCCTCCCTGCACGCTTTGGAGCAGGAGAGCGTTCAGATAGAATGCGCTTTCACGCACCCCATCGCTTGACTGAAAAGAGCTGCTGCCGAACATCCGAACTTTTTGCGCGGTGCAAAAGAGCACGAGCCCTCCATCCAATCCGAATCAGCCAATCTTCACAGCAGAATCTGCGAAGCCAATCTTCACAGCAGAATCTGCGAAGCCAAGTCCGGGATCACGCTCGATGACGTATCCAGAATCAGTGAGCCAATCAGACAGCTGGTCCTACCTTCTTCCGCCAAAGTGCGGATCATGCAGTCACCGCACTTCGGATACGTTTCCAAGTGAATAACAGTAAGTGCGCAGCGAATGGATCCGCACTTTAGGGGATGGTTGCGTGATGATGACGTCGACGCGCCTCTATTGAGGGGTTTCCGCTTGGGAAGCAGCCGGTCTTCTTTGAACCGCCCGCCCCCACCCCCCTCCTTGCCCTGCGAGCGCGGGTGTTTGGCTGAGCGCGCGCGCGCCGGCCTTCTTCGCGTGCTGGATCAGTCGCAGTCATGTTTGCCTTCGGCCAACTGGGACAGCTCCGCAAGAGGTTTCTGAGTCTGCGCATTAAGAAAGAAGGCGGCTTGGACGCAGAAGACGACGGCAGCATGAGCAAGCGAAACAGCGGCATGGAGCTCCACGCGGACGAGCGCCTCAACTGCGAGTACCTCGAAGAGTCGCTCACGGTCTTCGTGATCGGCGCGTCCGGCGACCTCGCCAAGAAGAAGACGTACCCGTCGCTCTTCGACCTCTACGCTGCCGGGTACCTCCCGGAGCACGTCATCATCGTAGGCTACGCGCGCAGCCAGAAGAGCGAGGAGGAGTTCCGCAACCAGCTCGCGCCGTTCATCAAGGTCAAGAACGACGACCAGACCGCAAAGAAGGAAGCCTTCCTGAAGAAGTGCATCTACCGCCACGGCAAGTACGAGTCGGCCGACGACGTCGCCGCCGTGAGCCACGAGATGATCCAGTTGGAGGACGCGCTCGGCAAGACGGAGCACAACCGCCTCTTCTACTTCGCGATCCCGCCGAGCGTGTTCGTGCCGATCGGCACGTCGATCAAGAAGGCGGCGCTCTCGACGCGCGGCTGGAACCGTCTGATCGTCGAGAAGCCGTTCGGTCACGACTTGGACTCGTTCAACGAGCTCTCGCGCGACATGGGTGCGCTCTACACGGAGGACGAGATCTACCGCATCGACCACTACTTGGGCAAGGAGATGGTGCAGAACCTGCTCGTGCTGCGCTTCGCGAACGCGATCTTCGAGCCGATCTGGAACCGCAACTACATCTCGAGCGTCGTGATCACGTTCAAGGAGGACATCGGCACGCAGGGCCGCGGCGGGTACTTTGACAACTACGGCATCATCCGCGATGTGATGCAGAACCACTTGCTGCAGGTGCTCTCGCTGGTTGCCATGGAGCCGCCCGTGCTGGCGTCCGGCAAGGACTATTCGAACTACATCCGTGACGAGAAGGTCAAGGTGCTCAACTGCATCCAGCCGATCGCGCTCGAAGACACGGTCATGGGCCAGTACCTCGGTGACGCGGACAAGAACGAGCCGGGCTACTTGGAGGACCCAACGGTGCCAAAGGGCTCGGTGACCCCGACGTTTGCCACGGTCGTGATGCGCGTGAACAACCCTCGCTGGGACGGCGTGCCGTTTATCATGAAGGCGGGCAAGGCGCTGAACGAGCGCAAGGGTGAGATCCGCATCCAGTTCAAGGCACCGCCAGGAGCGTCGCACATGTTCCCGGACGTGGAGATCCCGATCCAGGAGCTGGTGCTGCGATTGCAGCCAAACGAGGCCGTGTACATGAAGGTGAACGTGAAGAGCCCGGGCCTGGCCACCACTGCGGTCTCGAGCGAGCTGGACCTTTCGTACTCGCAGCGCTACGAGGGCACGGAAGTGCCAGACGCGTACACGCGTCTGATCCTGGACGTGCTCCGCGGCAAGCAGGCCGCGTTCGTGCGCGACGACGAGCTCCGCGCGGCGTGGAAGATCTTCACGCCTCTGCTCAACGAGATCGAGACGAAGAAGATCAAGCCGCTGCCGTACAAGTTCGGCTCGCGTGGACCAAAGGAGAGCGACGAGCTCACCAACCGCGTGGGGTTCCAGTACCACCGCGGCGCGTACCAGTGGAAAGCTCCTCGCGCGAACAGCTCCCACTTGTAAGAAGTGACGGATGAGCGAATGGAACGGATGGAACGAATGAATGGCCGAATGCGTCAGGCTTGGTGAGGAACGTCTCGCGAAGTAGTACTGTACATGTTGCTCTGCCTCGCCCCATGCATGCGAGTGCAAGCTTCCTCTATTCTCTTGCATGGAATAATATGAAACAGCGTAACCCCCACAAAAAGCATAATACACACACCAAAATTCACACACGCGCGCGCGCTCATGTGAAGTTCCCATTCTGCTTCTCCGGGGCCAAGGCGGCTAGTAAGCTTCATTCACGCCGAGGAGATCATCAGATGATGATGATCAATCGCATCCGTGTTTGCGCATTAAGGTGTGGCCATTCTGGACCATGCAATGTAGACAAAGTGAAGTCTAATGTATAAGATTGAGAGATGATTCAGTGTAGATGTTTTATGTTTTACGGCCAACAGCACATTTCATAACCGGTTACTATATTCGTAACATAAAACTTTGAGCTTTACAGTGTAAAAAAATGGACCTTGACATACCAGCCCTCCCTAAAAACGGAAGCTGAAGGAAAAAGCCGCTCACTTTAAACACTGCCATCGTTTTCAGCTTCTTTTTCAGGGAGGACTGTCGTTTCAAGTACATACAGTAGAGCGCCTTCGTTTCGCGCCTTCGGTGCAGAAAGGTGAATATTCAACAATTTCTAACCATCCAATGGTGTAAATACTGTACTTCTCGAGGTACATTAATGTACTATAACCGGCTACGAAATCGTAACCTATACTTTACTAAAATAAAAAACTTAAAACGACGTTTTCAGGATGTATTTTTGTAAACGAAGCTTCAAAACTGGCGAATAAAAACAACTGTTTCCCTGAACAACAACGCTGTGATCAACGTCGTTCAGGAAACCAGCTTTTTTATTCGTTTTCATATTAACGTATTATTGAATTTTACAGACTGAAGTAATTAACTAAATAATACGTATCGCGAGCATTTGTAGAAGGGGCTATTGTAAAAAAACGCTTGTTTATAGTGGTGTCCGCGGTGTACGTACATTTGTAGGGATTTTCGATAAAGTATGTATACCAAGTGGTGTATTTTGAAAATCGGTGCAAATACGCCGCCTACTGCTGGGTGCAGGCGAGTCACGCAACGCCCACTCACTGGCGCTTCTCATACTTATCAGAAGTCAGTGAACGTTGATTTTGTTGGATCCGAGCCTGTCCATTGAACATGAGCCGGATAAACACGAACGAACTCGTCGCAGATATTGGATATGGACAATGATGAAAGAACTTGCACTAAGGTAGCGTCGATCTCAATGAGATCGATGCTCTTGACCAAGAGGAGTTCTCGAAACTGCCGTTGAAAGTATTCTAGAAAGGATACAGAACAATAGTCCGGACTTTCTTCAGTATTAACACGAATTTGCGGAGTAGGATATCGATGCGCAAACGTACTTCACAAACGTAACACGTAACTTCAGAATATGTCGCTGTATTTGAGAATCTCCATAATGTGGATATTATTCTCATATCTCAGGCTCAGGCGGATACCCTGACCAGCTACATTTTGTAACCAGTGTAGATATTTTTAATGAAATGGTACATTTATAAATCATAACCAGTTACAATATTCGTAACCTAAAACTTTTGAACTTTCAAAAAAAATGGACCTTGAAACGACAGCCCTCCCTGAAAACGAAGCTGAAAAACGAAGGCTCACTCTAAATAAGCCACGCTCGCCACCAGCACACTCGCGACTCGCCCCGGCAGCATGCACACTCCAAGCCTCAGCAGCATGCGTCGCAGCAAGGCGCTCTTCCCGGACGACACGGACGACGAGCGACGGGCCGTGGAGCCGCACGCGCCTGGCTCCGACAGCTCTAGCAGCGTCAGCTCGGACGACGACGACGACGACGAGCGCGTGCCATCAGCGTCCCTCTCTTCAGCCGCACCCGCGTCAGAAGCTGACGAGACTCAAGCTGCTGCTGGAGATGCTGACGGCGAAGTCTCCGCTGATGAGGCTGCTGGTGAGGGTGGTGCCGTCGTCAGCGCTGAGGACAGCATTATTGCTGTTGACGTCGCTAGTGTGATCGAAGTCGCCGCTGATGAGTATGCTGCCGCCGTGAGCGAGGCTCTCGATAGAGCCGAGGTCAGCGCTAGTGTTGTTATCGGCGAAGCTGCTGGCGACGCTAGCGAGGTCGAAGGCGAGATCCTCACCGATGCGTCTGCTGCTGAGAGTGACGCCATCGATGACACTGCGGACAGCACTGCCGATGCTGGGGGTGGCAACAAGCGAAAGCGAGACGACAGCGATGAGCAAAGCGCGGACGCCGAAGAAAAGCGCGACGCCGAAGAAAAGCGCGACGCCATGGACGATTTGGATGAAGACGTGCAGCCTCTCCGACTTAAAAAGGTCTATCGTCTCAAAGCCCCTGCCAGCTGCGAGGACGCGACGACTGGACACAGCGCTGCCGTGGTGAAACCCGCGCGCCACGAGGCATCCCCGAGCTTTGCGTCGCCGTCGAGCATGCTCTCGCCCATGAAGGACGACTCGAAGAGACGGCGCACGCCTCGGAAATCGCGCTTGGGAAAAAAGCCGCAGAACCTGCAGGCGCGCTTGGGGGAGACTGAATTGACGGAGAAGCAAGTCGTGAAGGTGCGTTTATGCTCTAACGCTTTATGTCTCTTCATTCATTTCTGGAGCCTGTCGACTGATTGACTCATTGTTTTTTTTACATTGCTTCCCAATGCGACCCTGCGAATCAGATGATTGCAACGCTCTACGAAGAGCAAGAACAAGACGATCGCGACATGTACGATATCCTGACGCAGACAGTCAAGGAGCAGACGCAATGCGAGCGGTCGGACGTCGTGGAAGAGCTGAGCCTGATGGAATTCCGACGTATGCTCACCTACGGCGAGGTGTCGGTGGAATCGGTGAGCTCCACGATCCTCCCGTACCTGAAACTGCAAGCCGACGACATTTTCTACGATCTCGGCTGCGGCTCCGGCAAAATCGTCATCCAGGCGGTGCTGCAGACTCCGTGCAAGGTAGCGAAGGGTATCGAGCTCATGCAGAATCGAGTGCAGACGGGAACCGACGCACTGGATCGCCTGCTCGCCAAGAATCTCCCGGTGATGGAGGGCAAGACGGTGGACATTCTCCAGGGCGACATCTGCAAACCTCCCGAGAAAGCCAACATGATGGACGCGACGGTCGTCTTCATCAACAACGTGTGCTTTGGTCCAGAACTCATGCTTCGCGTGCAGCAGATGCTCAGCATCATGCCAAACCTGCGCCGAGTGGTCACGCTGCGCAAGTTCTGCGTGCGCCACCGTCCACAAAAGTGCGCACGCGCTGGCAGCCTCTGCGTAGACTATGTGCATCCTCCTGAAGAAGCCGAGATCTTCGTGTCGTGGGCGAGCAAGACGTCCGTGTATCTCTACGAGCGCGTGGCGTATTCAGTGGCACAATTAGCTGCGATGATGCAGATCCCTGGTGCAGTGGAGCGACTGTCGTCGAGCCAAGAGATTTCGTAACTAGACAAGGTAGAGATGTGTGGGGTGATCTCAACGAGGCGCCAAGACACAAATAAAGAGCGTCGACGGTGACCAACCAACCAGTGAGCCCTCGTTGAGCTCAACCGAGAGGGGATTATGAAGGGCAAACCAGTTCAGGCAGCAGCGCTCCGATGCGTGATCGACGGTGGGCAACACAGCTCTCTTGTGTGGGGGAAAGGCACCTTACAGCGTTTTTCTTCCTCTAAAGATGGCTCGAGTTCCCTACTGGAAAATGCAAACGAGCGGAGCTGCTGATTAACAGGTTTTCCATTCCGTACATTTTTGTGAATGACATGTATGGTTTTGCATTCTTTGCCTCTGGTGGTGAGTGAGTTTGACCAGCTGCTGTGTAGATTCCGTTGCAACGTGAAGCTGTTCTTTCAAGCGGAATGCTGAAGCTGCCGTGCGTGAGAGAAGACGAGAAAATGCATCTTTGGAGGGAGAATTGCCTGCATTGGTTGGGCAAGGAAAATCCCCTCCCTCGTGCTGTCGGAATGCGATTTATGCGATTCAACCGCCCGGTTGAGCTTCTCCTATCTCGTCAGTAAACTGCACCAACCAAGGACTGAGGATGTGGCAGTTATGGTCTCACGCCCCGCCGCCACGTCTCATGACTTCTCGTCCACCCGTCGAGCTCTACAGTATCGATCGGCGGCAGCGCCAGGCAAAAGATTGTTTTCCCCGCACAAGCTCGGTTTTCGCTGCAAAGAATGCTGCAGCTGCTCAGAAGAGGTCCTTGCAAGCGCGTGCTTTGCCCTCCGGCGCGCGGATCTATCCAGTGGTTCTCCACGTCAGAGCAAATACTTCGAAGCAAGCGTCACCAACAGCAACAGCAACCTGAACACACCGTCATCGCCCATACGCCACCAAGTAAGAGACGCAGAGACTCGGTGGCTCCCGTCTCGATCTTCCAGTCGCCCACGTCCGAGTGGAAAGATCACTTCCGCGCGCAAGCGCACGCGCGCCACGAGCGCACAAAGTACAGTCCGTTTGTGCAACGCGCGTACAACCGGTTTGTGCGGACGCACCCGGATCTAAAGCACTGCGGACTGGCAAAGTGTCGTCCTGTGGTGCGCTTCCGCTCACTGTGGCTGCAGCAGCGCCGCCTGCCCGCGTTCAGCTACCTGAAAGATCGGCTGCACAAGAAGAACCGTCCGCAGGCGACCGCGCGGCGCAACAGTTTGCTGCGCTCGCGCCAGCACACTCAGCCGCTGGTGGTACTGCTGCGACCACGCGCCAGGCGTCGACGTCCGAGGCAGTTGGGGTCCTCCTCCTCTTCCAGACAGTATCTGCAGCCGCATGCTCTGGGGGACACGATGGCCGTCGTCTGGGAAGAGCGACGAGCGCCGACGAGAAAGCCACTCGTCCAGCGCATCAGGCGAAGGAAGCAGTAGACAAGGGTGAGTGAGTAAAGCAACAAACCTTTTCGTTGGTGTTGAGTGGAGATCTGGATCTGCTCGATTGTTCTCTCTCTCTCTCTCTCTCTCTCTCTCTCTCTCTTGACTTCATGAACGTCCTTGTACTATATCTACATGAATGCGTTTCCACCGCCACCCCACTTTACGCCACCTACTATGGCCTTCGCACTCAGCCCCCATCCTGACTCGGACATAACCTATGGCGAACGCTGCCTTTTACTTGTCACTAGCGTCTGCATTACAATCAGATGAGCTGCGCCACCAGGTCGTCCTGCTGGAAGAAAATCGCCTCGTAAAAATTGCGGAACGCCTCCATCTCGCCCACGCCCTGCGAGTACTTGAACACGTAGCTGTCTGGGCCGGACGACAGCAGCTTGCTGATCTCCGACTGCAGGCACGGGATGAGCTTCGCGAGCGGCGGCGCGGGCTTGGCGAGCCGCGCTTCCTCGTCTTCTTCTATGATTTTGTGCGACGTGTACCCGTAGACAACCTCGTTCAGGTCCTGGAAGGCGTTCCCGCACAGAAAACCGAGACTGTGCTGCAGCGCCGGCGCGAATAGGTCGCTGTCGAGCAAGTCCCAGAGGTCATTGAGCAGGCTGATCACGTGCTCGTTCTGCGACGGCTTCTTGTCCGGATAGATGAGGAACGACCGCCACAGCGCCAGCTCCGGGGCGTCCTCCGACGACTCCTGCGATGGGATGATCGACAGGAAAATGGACTGGAGCAGCTCGTTGAGCTCCTCACGCTCAACCTTTGCCTTGCGACTCACTTCCCACCTACATAACACGGCAATCAATCAAACGTACACAATGAGATTTGAGACCGGTGCACACACCATAATGTACCACAATCGATCAGTGCCATGACGTACTTCTTGAGCTGCTCGTTCGCGGCAACCGCGCTTTCGACGTGGTTCTTAATCTTCTGCAGCCCTTCGTCCAGGAAATACTCGAGTCCGGACGCGAGGAACGCGTGGTGCGCGGCGGCGTGCGCTTTCTCTTCCTCTTCTTTCGAGCCCCCGAACGCGAAGAGGTCCTTCGCGGCCTTGCTCTTCTCGAACACGCGCTTGCCGATGATCGACACCTGTGCGAACACGAGCAAATGCCAGAGCCCAAACGCGATCAGCGCCGTGAAGTACCGCGTGAGCGCGAGGTTCTTCGCCTGCTCCCAGAGCGCGTTGCGCTTCTGCTTCTGGGTCTTGTCGAGCGTCTTGAGCTCCTGCACGACGCTCTCGAGGTCCACGAGCGCGTAGAGCTTGCTCTTGAGCCGCGGCAGGAAGCGCTGGATCGTCGCGTTGCTCTCCTCGGTCGTGCTCGCGAGCGACAGTTGCAGGCGCTGGTGCTCCGCCATCTGCCGCTGCAGCTGCTGCGTGAACTTCTCCGCCTCGTGCACCATGCGCGTGTACGCGTAGTAGGCGCCAGCCGCGCACGCCGCCGTCACGGTGGTGGCCACCAGCAGCTTCTTGTGGCGGCGCGCGAAGCCGAGCGTCTGCTCCTTCGCGTGCTGCAGAGCCGACCACATGTCTGTCTGTCTGCCTCGTGCCTCTCTCTCTCTCGCTTGTTGGCTTTGTCTTCTTGCAAGTGGAAATGCAAGCCAAAGTCCCCGTCAACACTTTAGTGGAGAATTTTTATTGGTTGAAAGTGAGAGAATTTAACTATCAACGACATACTATTGGCCATAAATGAGGATTCTGTTGAGGCGCGATCCGATCCATTATTTTCTGAGCATCAAACCAGCAACAGATACAAACATCATGAGTGCCAACAATGGCCGCTTCGACGCGCTCTTCGCGACGCTCGCGCAGCAGCACGACGGCGTGGAGGCGCTGCTCGACTCGTTTTTCGACTTCATGCACCGCAAGACCGACTTTTACGTGGTCACGAGCGACCCGGTGAAGCGCAAGATGGGCTTCTTGCCTGGCCACGCGCAGCAAAAAGTGAGTGCATGTGTGTGCGCATGGATGTGTGCATGCGGTTGTTGCCTCACGCATTGCAGAGACGGGTATGCGCAGCTTTCATCGACTAACCGCATTCATACTACTACGTTGTTGATGGCGCGCAGGTGCTCCAGGCCTTCCTAAAGTACCCGTTCAGAGACCTCGATGGGAACATCGCGAGTGCCGCTTCAACTTCCAAGGACAGCAGCAGCACCAGAAGCAGAAGCACAACTGCCGCAACAGCAACAAAAGCGTTGAAAGAGGAGAAGACCCGAGCGTCAGCGTCGCAGTCGCAGGCGACTCAGCCGACTAGCTCAGCAACGTCCGCTCAGCCTGCATCTGCTGCCATTAAGAGTGAGCGTCCAAAGCGAGAGGTCAAACGAACTGAGAGCGGCAAACAGTGTACGTTCGGTATCGCATTTCCACGTGTAGCCATCCAATATTTTGACTCGCGGACCCGCTGCTATGACAACGACTCACCCTTATCTTGCCTTCCCTTCTTGCTAACATTCTCTGCCTTGATGTGAATTAGTTCCTGTGGGCAATGGTGGCTCGACCGAAACGTACACGTGGACGCAGAGTTTGGACGAGACGACCGTAGGTGTTTTTATGCACTTCTATCGTAACACGATGAAAGACCCGGCTGACTCGCTTACTCTTTGAGCATGAGCATGTAGATCTACGTCGATGTGCCACCAGGCACGCGCTCTAGAGACGTCGAGTGCAAAATCACCGCTACGCACGTCCACGTCGCCGTGAAGAGTGCTGCTGGCGCAGCTGACGCGACGCCGCTGCTCGACGGCGATTTTCCCGAAAAGATTCGCTCGGACGAGAGCATCTGGTCACTGGAGAGCGGCAGCACCACGCTGCAAATCTCGCTCGAGAAGATCAAAAAGACGTGGTGGGCAAGCGCGCTCACTGGTGACGACGAGATCGACACGAGCCACGTGGACTCGAAGAAGGCGATGCACGAGTACGACGACGAGGCGCAAGGCGCGATCCGCAAGGCGCTCTTCGACCAGCAGCAGCAGCAGATGGGGCTGCCCACCAGTGACCAGATACGGCAGGAAGAGCTCTTGACACAGGCGAGAAGAGCGCTGAACTCGCCTATTTAGTCGTACCAAAGGTGTGGAGATTGTTATACCATTGGGCTTCTCTGGATAGCATGAACAGCTAGCTGACTGTGAGTGCTTTCCCATCAAGTCTATTGGTTGTTTTGCTTATCGTAATGAAGGAGAGTCCTCCGTCTCTCGCGTTGTTGGCTAAGCAAGAGCTCCGCTTTGATTTTAAAAATCCCGTTCATTTTCAAATAGTAAAATACAGTGTTTACAGGATGCCCCAGTGGCGCTCGAACGCGTTCAGCAGACGGCAAATGGCTTGCGCTCCGCTCATCTGGATAATGAATAAAGAGTAACCATGAACGAACACATAGTTAGCGTCATGATCCATACGTCAACAGCAGTGATTCGCATGGATTGTCGTGTCGTACCGGGTACTCGGAGATGGAAATGGTTTCGTCCAACTGCAGCAGCATCACACAGATAACGAGAGATAGAACATAATTAGCTCATGGCCACACATGCCAAACAAACAGTCCAGCTGCTGATGATAACAGTGGCAACTCACGTAGTTGGTGTTCTCCTTGGAGAGGTGGCCGTGGGCCATGGCGCCAAAGATGAACACGACCGGCTCGTCCGTCGGCAGCGTCTCCACAAACTCCCACGGGTTCACGAGCTTTCCGGTGCGAGACAGAGCTGTTCACAACACGAAAAGACGCCGTTTAGAATACAATTGCTATCGCACCGGCACATGGATAATCAAAAGCATCGCGTCGCATGCGCACCGTATTTCTTGGTGTTGGCAGGAAGGTACTTGGTCACCGGGTTCTTGATCACGTTCAGCAGCGTCTGGTTACCGTCCGACGAGCGGATCTTGAGCGTGTGCAGCAATTGCACTACAAAGAAACATACGCAACCACAAAGAGCGTTAGCGCACGCTGCCACTCACAGCCAACAAACAGTTCACAGCACAGAAGCATTTCTCATCTTACCCATCAAACCGGCGAAACGCTTGTAGGTGCGCGGCACGCGCATCTGCGAGCTCACGTCAATGAGCACGTCTTTGGTGGAGCGGATGTAGACCTTGAGGTAGCCGGCCTTGTTGAGCGGCGAGTCGAGCACGGCCATGAGCTCCTGGTGCAAAATGTCTGGACGCGACTGCGCCGGCTCGCGGTTGAGCTTCTTGTGCAGCCCCTTGTGGTCGTCGCAGTTGAGCAGCTGGTAGCCCTTGGAGGTCTTGACGGTCTCCAGCGCCGCCTGCTCCAGGATGATGATCACCTGGCGGCGCTTCTGGTCTTCTTTGGTCACGCCGCTCATGCTTGCTTTAGTTTGGTATTTGATCGCTTTGGTGCTGTTGCTATTGCTCTCTGTAGAGAGCAACCGCTTGACAAGGCTTGACCAGTGCATGTGCAGCCATGCCAAAAGCCACAAGCAACACGCGAGCAGGATTATTTGTATAAAAGTACTCTATACGATTCCAATTACGTCTTCAAACTAGCATATATATTTTTGTATGCACAAGGGGAATCGCAATAAACAGGACTTTGGTGGCGATCGGGAGAGCCAATGCTTGGTCACCAGCGACTTTTGACCAATCAAAGCCGCGACTCCCGCAAAAAATGCACTTTGTATCTGTCCACTTCAACAAGAAAGATGCGCGCGCGCCTGTTCAAGCTCACACTCATATAAATGGGCTTCAGCAGCGCCAGGTGGCGAATGTCGTGAGCTGTTCGTTCGTCCATCCATTTGTCTAGCAACACGCCCATGCGCGTCACTCTGTGCGCATCAACTGGCACACGGCCCCTCGCCCATGTCCTGCTGCTTCTGCTGCTCACTCTACTGCTGCTTCTGCTGCCATGCCCATTAACCCACGCGATGGTGGTGCGACGCCCCTGGACGGAGCAGCAGTAGTGCAAGAGCGTGGAGCAGCCGCAATGGCCCTTCGCGTACCAGAAGAGCGGCACGCAGACGCTCGAGTGGAAGGGCCGCGTCAACTCGAACCGCCAGGACATGCGCCACCAGTGCGCCGTGTTCGGCGTGCAGAGCAAGTGCCACCGGTGTGAGGACATCGCATGCGGCGTCGCAGGTTCGAGTTCCACGTGCGCGTACCAGCTCCAGGGGATCAGCTGGAGTCTGTTGCCCAAGAACATCCCTACGGTCACAGACGTCCCATGGGCGGTTGGAGGCAAGCACCGCTACGACTACGGCGGCGGCTCCCGCGTGTGCTTGTTCTTATCAGGCGGCGCCTGCATCTCGCCCTTCCAGACAGACTACAGCTCCTGTGTCACTCGGTGCTGGGGTACCAACTCTGGAGCGATCCACGTCAGAGTGCACCCAGAGCGAGGCAACGCGAGTCGCTTGCTCCATGGCGACGCAGAGGCAGTAGACATCTGGAGCTACCCGACGAATCAGACAAGCGACGGCAAGCCCCAGGGTCTCGTCAGCACGCTCGCTGGCTCTAGTGAGAGAGGGTTCCTTGACGGCGCAGTGCAATCCGCCAAGTTCAATAACCCGCAGGACGTCGCAGTCGACTCGAAGGGCTTCGTATACGTAGCAGACACAGACAACCACCGCATCCGGCGCATTGACCCCGCAACGCAGACAGTCTCGACCATCGCTGGTGATGGTACTCAGGGCTACACAGATGGTGCAGCGATCAGCGGTGCCAGGTTTTCATTCCCCACGGGTGTTGCTGTCTACGAAGATCCCGCCAGCAGCGGCAAAGTGACAGTGTACGTAGCAGACACTGGCAACCACCGCATCCGCAAGATTGTTGACGGTGTCGTGTTGTGCGTCGCGGGGCTCTGCGGCAACGGCATCGAGAGCGCGATTCTGGCGAAGTCCCCTGCCCGCCCGCACCCTGGACTCGCAGACGGCGACTCGCTCAGCTCCCGCTATGACACGCCCATGGGCATCGCCGTGGATAAAAACGGGATCGTGTTCGTTGCCGATACAGGCAACCATCTCATCCGGCGCATCGAGTGAGTGGAACGGATTTGAAGTAAACGAACATGGCTCTTTGCTAAATGCTAACCTTTCAGTATCTCTCGTCATGCGATGGCTAGGCGAGACGGAACAACCAACACGCTCGCAGGAAATGTGGCTCCGAGCGAGGTCGACGTCCCGGGATGCGTACCACCATGTCTGCGTGCCGTCGCAGGGTTCCGCGATGGGAACCTCACGTACGCGCAGTTCAACAGTCCGCACGACGTGGCGATCGGCCCACAGTCAACCGTGGTCGTGGCGGACGGCCACCGCATCCGACGGATCAACTACGACAGCACAACGTCCAATCTAGAGACGGTCTCGTCCTCCAGCCGAGTCGTGACGCTCGCGGGCTCGCAGGTACCGGGTAATGTGGACGGATCTAGCGACGAAGCGACTTTCAATTCGCCAGCGGGGGTGACGGTCAGCGCCGATGGACGAGTGTATGTGGTGAGTCCAGTCACGTGCAAGCTCCGCCAGGTGTCCACGGCTTCGCTAGTCGCGCGCACGGTGACCTGTCTCACGACTGCCTCCGAAGTGCTGCTGCCCAGCGGTTGTTCGTCCTACGAGCCGCCAGTCGACGAGCTCTTCACCAAAGTCTCACCTGTCGCCAACGATATTTACTACAACTATCGCAACCGAAGCATATCGGATTCAATTGACGGACACACTCTGCTTGGACGCAAGATCAAAGACTGCACTGGCACTCCACCCATCGACGAGCTCGAGTCTGGAGATACGTCCTTGC
This sequence comes from Globisporangium viniferum, assembly GCA_023333705.1. Lineage (NCBI taxonomy): Eukaryota > Oomycota > Peronosporomycetes > Pythiales > Pythiaceae > Globisporangium > Globisporangium viniferum. The sequence goes on along the minus strand of JAASFI010000730.1, from coordinate 4,316 downwards.
CGATCCTGGACAGCAGCAACAATGTGGTTCAAGCGATCAAGGAAGACCGCGAGGACGGGATGATCATCAAGATCAACTGCCCTGCGTCGTGTGCGAGTCAGCAGACGCCTACAAAGGGGAAAGTGTACGGAACCACATTCTACACGGACACGTCCTCGATCTGCCTCGCTGCGATCCACAGTGGTGCGTTGCTAAACGCAGTCGGTGGACTTGGCGTGCTCACGCTGGAGCGCGGAGTGAACTTCTACAACGACGCGATTCGGCTCGGCACCTCGGTTAACGGAATTGTATCTAGTGACATGCCAAACGTCTACGCAGCCGCGCGCTTGTTCAGCATCAAAAAGTATCCAATGCCGCAGATTGAGGTCGAGACTATTGCCGGCGCGCCGTCAGCGCTGCTGAGAAGCGGCTGCGGGTTCCAGGACGGCATGCCCCCGCTTGCGTCGCGATTCAACGGTCCAAGTGGTATTGAAATTTTCTCGCAGCAGAGCCTCACGCGCACGCAGCTCGTGTTCATCGCCGACAGCAAGAACCACCGCATCCGGCAGATGACGGCGACTTGCGCCAAAATCTGCGAGAATGGAGGCACTTGCGTAGCTCCTGACACGTGCAGCTGTCGAGCTGGCTGGACCGGAGACGACTGCTCAATCCCCGCGTGTCAAACAGTGACTTGCAGCGCTCGCCAGGTTTGCGTCGGTCCGAACGAGTGCGCTTGCATCCCTGGGTACACTGGAGCTGGTTGCAACACTGCGATCTGTGTGCAGACTTGCGCGAACGACGGGTCTTGCTCTGCGCCTGACACCTGCACTTGCAGCACTGGGTGGTTCGACTCAAATTGCACGACACCTGTGTGTACCCAGACCTGCGGCAACGGCGGGAACTGCACTGCTCCCAACACCTGCAGCTGCCCTCTCGAGTGGAAAGGAGCGGATTGTCGCGTCCCCGTTTGCTCCCAGAAGTGCAACAATGGCGGAAACTGCGTCGGCCCTGACACGTGCCTCTGCGCCGCAGGATGGAGTGGACACGACTGCAGCCTGCCCATCTGCTCGCAGGGGACCTTTGTGCCGCACCCGAGCGGGTATGCGAATGCGCTCTGGCGGCCGTTCTCCTTTGAGAGCTACGAGCCGTGCGATTTGAGCGCCTGGTGCGACGCCACAGGAGGGTTCGACTGTCTGTCTCGAGCACCAATGAGTCCAGTGGTGAACGTCTCATTCGGTCCTTCTGGACGCTTAAAGACCGGCAAAGTGCTTGATCCGTACTCCGATCCTCTCAACGCACTGATACCCGGAAACCCGCGCGGTTGCATGCTCCTCGAAGTCGGCAAGACCGCGCTCACGAACTATCAGTACATGAACGAGCTCAATAGTACGAGCGGGTTCTATCGCTTCTCGCCCGTTGTTCCGTTCGGGTGGAACGTCAGCAGAGCTCCCTGGCGAGGCATCGCAGTCGCGGAGATCGGTTTCTCGCCCCCTTTCACGCTGACCAGCGACCGCCAAGTCGTGCTTGTGGAGAAGCGCAACATGGTGCAGGGTGTCTACGCGTGCGCAAACGGCGGTAGTTGCGTCACCCCTGGAGTCTGCGAGTGTGCTGCTGGGTGGATCGGCTTCGACTGCCGCACGCCTGTGTGCAACCAAGGCTACTACGCGCCCGCGCAACCCAAGTTTGTTGCTCCAGACCCACCCGAATCAGTGGATCCGCGGCAACCGATCTCAAATCCACCGTACACAGCGCCGGTTGAGACAATCGCGTACGACAGCTACACCACCGCGACAGAGACTCACGGCAACACGCGGTATCTCCCAGCACAAGGTGGGTATTCGTGCTCCATCCGCAGTATCACGGAATGGGAGAAACCAGTGACAATCGGGCCGAACGCATCCGCGGAACGCTACTACGACCATCCAAACTACGTGTTGCTCTACATGGACAAGACCCAAAGCGCGGACAGCTATTACCACACTTACTGGGTCGACATGTTCTGGCCACCGCTCTACAACCTCACCACGCCGCTGCTGGACAACACTCGAGAGGGCTGGAAGCGCGGCGGCACGTGGTACTACCTGGCAGGACGCAAATGGCAAAAGGGCAAGTGCCTCGTCGAGTTCAAGCGCACGTGTCCAGCGAAAGACTATTTTCCAGTGGACCTGGTGAGTGGAAAAGCCGGAGTGTTGGTGGCGGACACGGACGCGTCGTACCGTCCGCAAGTGCAGTACACGATCGCGAAAGCCACGCGAACAGGGTTCTGGAACGCCTCGCTCTTCAATGGTGAGTGCGTCGACCAAGTTGTGCGTGGCTGCTTCAACAACGGCACGTGTGTTGCCCCAGACACCTGCGTCTGCGCGGCTGGATGGACTGGCTCGGACTGCACGATCCCCATTTGCGAGCAACCGTGTCTCCACAATGGCAACTGCACGCTCCCCAACCGATGCACGTGCGAAATTGGCTGGACGGGAAACAACTGCTCCATCCCCATGTGTGCGCAGGACTGTCGCAATGGAGGCAAGTGCGTCGCGCCAGACACGTGCGAATGCCAGACCTGGGCGTCCACGTGGCGCGACGGACGCGAGAATGGCGGCCAGCCAGTGTTCAAGAAGCCCAACGGACTACCACAGGACACTGGGTACACTGGGTACGACTGCAACACGCCTATCTGCGTTCAGGCAGAGCGCTTCATCTTGAACACGGAGCGCGCGTCCAGTGATTTCCTGTCGTTGCGCGGCCATGGGAAGAACGGAAAGCTCACGTGCGGCACGTATCGCTGTCCACATTACGACGAAGAGCTCATCTCGAACGACGGCCACTCGTTCCAGAGCGGCTGCTCGGTTGGGAACCCACTCGTCAACCCCAAAAGTGTTCTCACAGACACGAAGAAAATCTCCAACATTCGCGAATACAGAGACGAGTACAACATCAATCGCATGTCGGACGGCTATCTCTGCGGGAACCTGGTCTGGCAGCAAGGCGACTACACGCCGGGCCGCTCCACGCGCGTCAACTACGTCAACGTCACGAAAGTGTCGGACGAAACCTGGGTCTACGGATCGCAAACCCCCGGCGAGGGCGTCTTCATGTGCTACAACAAAGGCTCGTGCATTTCTCCGGACACGTGCTCCTGCGGGGACGGATGGCAGGGCATCGACTGCAATGTGCCCATCTGTCGCTTTCTCCAGGTGAATGGTTCGGTGCAGACCGGATGCATGAACGATGGGGTCTGCGTCGACAAAGACAAGTGCGAGTGCATCCAGATTGAGTCCACGTTGAATGAGAAATACCCGACAGCTCCGGTTGGACTCACAGGGTACTTTGGCTTGGACTGCGCGCTTCCGGTCTGTATCCAGGGCGTGTTCGATCCTTCCTGCAAAGAGACCAACTCGGCAGGTGTCGATGGCTGCTATCGGTGCAGGAATGGCGGCAAGTGTGTTGCGCCGGACGAGTGCGAGTGCGCTGCAGGCTGGTCTGGTTTCGACTGCAGCACACCGATTTGCACGATCGACAGCGTCAACAGTACGCTCCGAAAGCAGTTGTTCACGGTGGACGACCAGAAAGTGCTCGACTTTCAGGCGGATCCGTGCGGAACCAACGGCGGACGCTGGGGAAAAGAAGTCTTCAACGGGGCTCTCGTGGGTCAGGGCAACTGCACGCTGCCGTCGCTCTGCACCTGTCTCTGCCGACAGAAGTACGACAAGGCGCTCTGCAAGGACACTGGCGAGTTCTGCGAAAAGCCGTGGCATGATCCGTTCCATCGCTCGATCCCGCCGGGATTTGTCTACAGCACGAAGGACTGCATCGACGGCTTCCAGGGCATCGAGGACGAGAAGGGGCAGTTCTTGAGCTGCCACTTGCAGATCTACGTGCCAACGACGCTCCGGCGCTACACCGTGTCGATCGTAGCGATTCTCTCGGTCTTCAGTTTCTTCTTCCTCATCGGCTGGTCGTACCTGCGCCAGCGCATCCGACGCAGACAGCTACTCGCAAAGGCCGAGCGCCGGCGGTCGCGGAAGAACTCGGAGGCAAATCCGACCAAACCGAAGACCGGAGCTTTCACGCATGCGAAGAAAGACTGATAGATTGGCAGGCGACGAGGAGGGATTCGAATGGAGAAGCGGAAGATACCCACGAACAACAGCAAATGGTTGGTTGTATTAGTAGTAGTATCCTATCTTTTTCTGTCAAACCGTAGCTGGCAGGTCTCCGCGGTGCAGGCTCACCGATCCCTTCGCTAGCCGATCCTAGCAAGCGACTGACGTTCTTAATGAAGATGTTCTTACTTGCGTTGATGTCTCGGTCCTGAGTGAGGCGACACGAGTTACATGTGT
>JAASFI010000729.1:0-18763 GCA_023333705.1 Globisporangium viniferum | reverse complement strand
TGCCAGCGACGGTGTCAGAGACCCTGCAGTTCCGATGCCGCATGAATCCAGGGAACATCTTGACAGGTTGGTCTCTGTTATAGGTGAGGTGAAGACATAGCTTTCTATTTGTATGTATGTATTCTCACATGAGGAACTCATTGAAGCGGTCATAGGTGCTCAGTCGAGGCTCTCAGCAGGTGGGTTCGACACGCCTGTGAGAATCATCCTCAATTACCAGCAAAATGCGATCATCCCTGGATCAAGTTCGAAAGCTGTTAGATGCCAAAACACCAGTGAAGGTGCATGTAAGGAAAGATTTTATACTGCATTCAAAATTCAGCTTGTTCGATAAGTATAGAGTAGCTTACAGATCTCTCAACTGGACTCGGCACGCATTCGTATCGAAAGAGCATCTGACGATAGAAGATGGAACGAGCGAGCGACACACATCGTATCGGAGCGATTTTGAAACAATGTGGGCAGAGACACGTGATTTCAAGTCGGTCACCGTGGACATGCTGGATAAAATGGGGGAGCGCACATGCTGCCTTTGCACGGAAAGCCTCCAAGCTGCGAAAGCCAAGGCCAAGAGGGATCTGAAGACTGCCAAGAAATAGATCGAAACGCAAGAGGCAGCAAAAAAGAGAGAGCTGAAGACTGCAAAAGAGATTGCTCCGATCATTCCTATATCTCCAGCACTGATAGATCCGCGGCTAGCAGGAACAGCTCGACAAACAGCAGCAACTCTCCCACCAGCAGCATTGGATCTCTGTGGCACAGTTCACCAGCAACTCCTTGGCAAATCTGAAGCCATCGTTCTGAGAGATAATGCAGCAACGTGAAGAAATGCTCAAACAAAAAAGTACTTCTTGCGGCCTGGTCTTATCGCAGCTGTTGCCAAAGCAAAAGCTGCGATCAACATCAACACAACACAACAAACACGCCAACACGAGTGACCAACGGGATCCATACCTGCTCCGGATGGCGCGTGAGTTGGAAGCAGCATCGGGCAAAGACCCGCCGGCTGGTGAGGTTGCCCGTATGTTGGGGTACGGAAGGTCGAGTCTCTCTGGATCCGAAATTACAGGAGAATGCTCCAGAAATACCAGGGAACCAACAAAGTGCGCGAGAAAACCAAAGCTAGCACGAAAGACAGGATTGGATGGGCCACGCCGTCAGTTCGTTAGTTATGAAGGCTCAAATGCATACAAGTGTCAGTTCGTTTATGAAGCAAATGCAGAGCCCGTATGCCTCCAATGCGTTCGCGCAGCGGCAGCAACAGCAACAGCAGCTCAAGAGCGCGCACGTCGGCGCCGCGGCGTCCCCGACCTCGCCGTCGTCTGTGGCCGTGGCGTCGTCGTTCCTGGCGTCGATCCGCATGGGATTCGAAGACCTGGTGCACGACGATGATTCGCTGATCAAATCAGCGCGAATCGTTATTATCATCGGTGATAAGCAAACGCCCAAACCAGGCTCTGACTTACGCCTGGTCTGAACGTGTGGCGACTCAGTGGAGCAGGATTCAGCTATGGTGCATGGCCACTAATTTGCGTGGCGGTCACCAAAGTGGCCACTTGCGAAATCGTATCTCAGGTACAACAATCGTCTTTGTTCATCACATTACACAGCTGCTGCCATCCTGCATCACTTCGGGAGGTTAGTTCGTTGCCCTTTTTGTCTGTTTTTTTTTTCTATTCGAAGGCGACGCGGTAGACGTCGTCGTAGTAGTCCGCAAAGTGGACGTCCAGGTCTTCGCGTAAATAGCCGTCAAGCTCTTCAAAGTCGCGCTGGTTGCCGAGCGGCAGCACGATCGTCTTCACGCCCGCGCGCTTGGCAGCGATCACCTTCTCCTTGATGCCACCCACCGGCAGCACCTTGCCGACCAGCGACAGCTCGCCCGTCATCGCCAAGTTCTCCTTTACCGTCCTATTGAGAAAGAAACAAGAACACAAATGAACATGAATAATCAGTACATATGTTCCACAGATCCGTACCATCAAATCCCAAAAAATTATGGGGAGTCCATACTTGTTCATGGCGAGCGAGAGCAGCGCAGTGACCATGGTACAGCCGGCCGATGGACCGTCCTTCGGCGTCGCGCCTTCGGGTACGTGCATGTGGATCTCCGACTCTTCGAAAAATTTGTTGTCCACGTCGATCGCCTGAAGCTTGTGGCGCGCGTACGTGTGCGCGATCTTGGTGCTCTCTTCCATGACCGATCCCATCTGGCCTGTCGTGATCAGACCCGAGCGCTCGCCCTTGGACAGGATCTTCGTGGTTTCAATGTACAGCGACGATCCGCCCATCGACGTCCACGCGAGCCCCATCACGACACCAGGCACGATCGTGTCGTACATGCGGTCCCTACAAAATAAAGATACAAAATGTTAGTCATGGAAAGTTCAACAGATACATAGAAAATTGTTGTATCAAACACGTACGATGTGAAGATTGGCTTGCCGACGTATTTCGACAGCTTCTCAGGTGTGATGAGGAATCGGTCGGCGTCCTCAGCATCCTTCGCGTCTTCCGAGGCTGGGGCTGGTGCTGACGAACTGGTGTTTTCACCGCTCTCCTGACTCGCAGCAGCAGCGGCGGCATCGGCGTCGCTCTCCAGATCCTGCACAACTTCCAGCGCCACCTTGCGGAAAATGCGCTCGACGTGCTTCTCCAAGTTGCGCACACCGCTTTCACGGCAGTACTGACGCACAAGCGCGTTGATCGCGTCGTCTGTGAGCCCAAGCGACGCGGGCGTCTTCTGCGCCGAGTCCTTTCCGAGACCTGTTCGCTCGATCACCTTCGGTACCAAGTATTCCTTCGCGATCGAGAGCTTCTCCGGCTGGTCGTAGCCCGACAAACGCAAGACTTCCATACGATCAAGCAGCGGACCGGGGATCGTGTCAGTCACATTCGCAGTACAAATGAACAGCACGCGCGAGAGATCGACAGGCACGTCCATGTAGTGGTCCACGAAAGCGCTGTGCTGCGATGGGTCGAGCAGCTCCAGCAAAGCCGAGGCTGGGTCACCCTGGTGGCCGCGTCCAAGTTTGTCAATCTCGTCAATCAGGATCAGCGGGTTCGAGCTCTGCGTCGTCTTCAGACATTGAATCACCTTGCCGGGCATCGCACCAACGTATGTGCGGCGATGTCCCTTGATCTCCGCGACGTCGCTCAGTCCACCGACGGAGAAGCGGTAGAACTCGCGGTTCAACGATCGCGCAATCGACTTCCCGATACTAGTCTTGCCCACGCCAGGAGGACCAACAAAGCAGATGATCTTGCCCTGCACACTGCCCTTGAGCTTGGACACCGCAATGAACTCCAGGATACGCTCCTTGATGTCCGAAAGCCCGTAGTGGTCTTCGTCCAGGATCTGCTTGGCTTTCTTCAAGTCAAAGTTCTCTTCGGTCGACTTGCCCCACGGCAGCTGCGTGAGCCAGTCCAAGTAGTTGCGCGTGACGTTGAACTCGGACGAGTTCTTCTCCAGCATCGACATCTTGTTGAGCTCTTCTTCGACCACTTCGTTCACGCTCGCAGGGATCGTGCCTGGCGCAAACGACTCCAGGCGCTCTCGGTACTTCGTGATCATCGCGTCCTTGTCGTCCTTCTCCATGCCCAGCTCCTTCTTAATCGCCTTCAGCTGCTCCATCAGCAAGTAGTTGCGCTGGTTCTTAGACACCTTCTCTTCCACCTGCTCCTTGATCACTTGCTGCACCTTGCTCAGCTCCAGCTCCTTCGTGATCAGCTCGAGCGCCTTCTTAAGTCGCAGTTCGCACGACATCTCCTCCATCACCTGCTGCAATTCTTCGCCATCCGCAGTGGTCACCGACGCCGCAAAGTCCGCGAGCTTGTAGGGGTTGTGGATATCGATGCGCTGTGAAAAGTACTGCATGTGCTCCTTGAACAGCGGGTTCATCTTCACGATCTCACGCAGCGTCGCGACGATCTCGTTCGAGTACGCGCGGATCAGCTGGCTCTTTGGGTCAAAGTCCGGGTTCTCCAAAGGGTTGATGTTCACGCGCAACGGTGGGCCCGAGTCGTGCACGCCGTCGATCACAATGCGTCGCTGCGAGACCATGAGCACTTGCACCGAGTGCGAGTCGAATGGCAGCATGTTGTCAATGCGCGCAAAGCTGCCCACGTGGTGGATCTCGCTCAGGTCCTTGATCAGATCTTCGCTCGCATTGTGGCGCAGCGGGTCGCTCGAGTTGCTGCTGCCACTGCCACCATTTGCGACAGGCTTCTTGAGAAAGACGCCGACGTAGTTCTGTCCGCTCTCCTTGAGCGCCAGCAATGCCTTCGTCACCTCCGGGTTCGTGATCGTCATCGGCAGCACGACGCCCGGGAAAAATGGACGGCGGTGGCCTGGGATCGCGAGCACGTGCGGGTAGTTGGGGGCATTGTCGCCATCGCCCACGCGCGCCACGGCGCTCTCGACAACCTCCACTTTCAGTCCACTGGCGCTGCTGTTGTGGCCGCTGCGGCGCTTGCGGTTGCGCGCCTTCTTGCCGCTGCCGTCACTGCTGCCCTTCGGGTCTTCTTCGACGCTATCGTACGGCGAAGACGCCTTTCCATCATCACCGTCTTTGTTGTCGTTGCCGTTGTTGCTGCTGCCGGTCGAGTAGAACGCGAGGCTGCGAAGGTTGAAGAGCAACTGCGCGCGGCTGCCGTTGAAGCCACCGCTGCTGCTGCTGGTAGAGATGCCGGGGATGCTGCTGTTGCTGGTGCTGCCGCTGCGACCCACGACGAGCTGCGCGCGGCGCGCCGAGTAGCCCAAGCGCGTGAGCACCGCCGTCGCTGCCATTGCTTCCTCTGTGTGGGCGGGCGTCTGTCTTTCTGTCTGATCCGCTTGTGCGTCGAATGATGTGAATTTCGCAAAACGTGGTGTGCAAAAGATGCGGGGTGGACCACACGATCTGGGCTTCAAGTTGCTGGGAAACCCGTTTGACAGATATACGGGTTGTAATTTTCTGTAAACCCATGCCTGTTTCGACTGTTAGACCTAAAAATGTAGGAACAAAATGCGTGGGTGGGTTTTGGAAGATGAGAATTCAAATGGGTTGGCTGACCCGACCTGTACGTAAACAATCTCGAAGCCTGCAATCGAAGAGGGGTGTATTACTGAGGACCACTCAATTAGAAGAACTCGATCGCTTCGCTCAAAATGCACAATTTTGTGACAGCATCCTGTCGTTCCAGATTTTCAGGCTTCTGCACGAATGACGTCGCACGATGTCCAGATTGTTACTTACAAACATTGTTGTGTTGCTACAGGTCGTCCAAGTGGTGCAGCGCGTGCTTGAGCTGCTTGAGCTGCGTGAAGTACTGCTCTTTCTCGGTCTCCAGCTGCTGGTTCTGCACGCGCAGCACTTTCACCTCCCGCACCAGCACTTTCCGCTGAGACTGCAAGACATTATTTATTCGGCAAACGTAGAAATTGGTCAGGCACTCATCAAAACGGTCAGCTTTCAATCGATAGCATCAAGCCACTCACCCTTAGTTGCAGCTCGAGGTCCTGCTTCTCCTGGTTCAGAAGCTGCACCATGTCCTGAATGATCTGCAAAGTTGTCACAATGTCACACGCATACAAGCAAAATCAGACCATTGCGCCACGTTTGTACTCGATGATTCCTTGCCCAAAGATAGCGCGAAAACGTTACCAAGATCTTGGCGCTGTGCTCTTCCTGAAGCCGCGCGAGCTCGACGCGGTACTCCTCGTTCTGCTTGGCGCACTTCTTGAGCGTGATCTCGTACTCCTGCGTTTTTGCATCCAGGAAGCCAATGATCTCGCGGTCCAAAGCTGCTTGCTCGTCTTTTTTAGCATTTGTCTCCATCGTCGTCGTCAGCGTATCTTCGAGATCCTTGAGCTTGTCCATGAGGAAGTCGCGCACGTTCTCCGCGCCATGCAGGCGAGCAGCGATGTCTTCTTTCTCAGCTTGCACTTGACCCAGGTGAGCCTGAAATATAATGCGCACACACAGCGATATGTATGAACAATGAGTATGACAACTCCAGGACTCGACTCTAGCAGAAGTTCACTCAAAGTACCTCCAATGTCTTCACGCGAGTGGACATTTCGTGGAAGAGCTTGATCTCGTCTTTCTTCAGGGACTTGACGATCATCTCGGCTTTTGAAAGCTACCAGCAAAAAAGCACAGCACACAAGGACAACGTCGACTGTCAGCACATACTACAAACCATGTACATGAAGCGCAGCAAAGAACGTTCGTTACCTGGGCTTTCTCTTTCTCGGACGGCGTGATGGAGCTCTGACTTCTGTTCTTCGCCTGGAGTCGCGGCTTGGGCGACGCCTGAGCAGCAGCAGCAGCAGCAGCAACTCCTCCGATCTGCTTGCTGGCACCTCCACCACCAGCGGATCTCCTAGCTCCTCCATTCACCGCCACGACACTGGTCGTCATGCCAAACATGACGTGGACGCGCGTCAAGAGCGAGTGGTTCGTCAGACTCACGGCAAACACGCTGTTTGCGTCCAGGAACGCGAAAATGTGCATCAGCAGCTTGTCTGGACAGCGCACCAGGTGCTCGTTCGGCTGGGCCTTTATCAGCAGCTGCAGTTGTTGCTGGTCATTGTTGTTGTTATTTGCTGGTGATGATGACGACGACGTGGTGCTCGATCGTGACGACGTGGAGACCGGCGAGACAGGCGACGCCGGTGGGATGGTCTCTCGCAGGTACGGTGACGGGTAGTCGGATTGCGCAGTTGAACGAGTCGCCGTTGATGATGAAGACGCTCTGCCTCCTCCTGCTGTTGAAGCTACTGCGAACGCATTGCTACCTTTCAGCAAGCTCTGGATGCTGCTTTTCCTGTGGAGCTCTCGGATGTCGCGCTGTGCGCTCGCTAGTTCTTTCGAGAGCTGCGCTGTCAGGATGTTCTGCTGACGCGCCTGCACCAGCTCTTTCTCCAGTCTATTCGCATACACAGTAAGAAAACACAATAGCAACTGGTGAGTACTGTGATTGAATGCGAGAACGCATTAGACACCTATGCTTACGTACATCTCTTTCTTCGCGAGCTCGAGCAGCACGACGCCGATGTGCTCGTTGAACCGCCAGACGGTCTTCTTCCCCTGCTGCTCCACTTTTGCAGCATACTCATACGCCTTTGCATACACACATCATAGCGATATATACGAATCAATATTGTAGCCCAGCACATGCGCAAAAGCTGTTCAACTGCATACATGAAGCATAATCTACCTGCTGTCGCTCCTGGATGAGCTCGCTCTCACGCTGTTGATATTCATAGAGCGCGCTGTTCGCCTGCGCCAGCTCCCGCTTGAGCCGCGCGACCTCGCACTCGTGCTCACACGTTTCCACATCGTACACCATCTCATTCAGCACGTCCTGGACCTGTTCACATTCACATTCACACACACCCGCGCATTTTTCCACAGATGAGCGACTTGGGCACAGCGTAGTCATACACACACACACACATAGCAAGACACGACACCACAGCAACGCACCTCTGTGAGCACGAGCCTGTGCTCTCGGAAGCGCGCTTCTTCCTGCGCGAGGGCGCTCTGCACGCGCGCGCTCGTGCGCTGCAGCAGCATCTTCTTTCCTTCCTTCTTCCTGGTTTCTCTTCAATACCGCCGCCTCTTTTGTATCGGAGCGTAAGTTGCAAGTTGTCATGATAAAATCACAAAAAGGACGACACAAGTAGGTAGAGAAATCAAAACAATTGGCATTAACGGGTGAGAGTATGCAAACAAGTGACATTATAGGGTTGGTTGCAGTCCACATTTCTACGATGCTGAACTCTGGAGAAGCTGGAGGTAGCTCGTGGAGAGCGTCGTGGGCAATGGGATCTTTGTGGCTTCTGTACGAGGGCGCATGCACAGACGAAGCGCAGACACGTAATGATCGCTGCCATCGGACTGAGTGCGGTCGGTTCTCCCACCTGTAGTACGTGCGTTCAAGCGCTTGCCAATGCTGTTGTAGCCCTTGCGCGCAAGATCCGAAGGTGCGCTCTCAAGTCGTCGCTTTGCTGCGTTCGAGGCATCTGCTGGCTTGGAAGAGGTCGCTGAAGCTGACCGAGTGCTCGCGTTCTTTGTGAATGACGCGAGTTTCTTGATCGTGTCCGTTTCTTTCTTCTGGGCGGCTTTGAGCGCCGCCTTGAGCGAGTCCACCTCTACACTCAGGCTGTTGATCTATCGCAGGGGATAACATAATGTTAGACACACAACTTCGCATTCGATGCTTCGCCAGTGATAAAAACAAATACACGATCCCCACCTTGGCTTCTTGCCGATGCTGTTGCTTCTCAAACCCGTCGTACTGCGAGCGCAACTGCTGGTTTTTCGACTCAGCGGCTGCCATTTCCAGGGTCAGTACGTCCAGACTCTTCCGAAGCCGCTCGCTGATCTGCTCCTGTTCACGCAGCCTCGCGCGCGCAACGACCGTCTGCTGCCGGAAAGACTCGAGCCGCACGTTCTCTCGCTGGATGCCCGCCACCTCTGCTCTCATGGCTTGCATCTTCGTTCGCCTCTTCGCATCCTTCTCTTCCAACTATACGAGAACAATTGACACATATATGACACTATTTAGCAAAACTACTCTCATTCTACATAACCTCTTTGGGACATCACGAACAAACCTGCTTGGCATCGTTCACAAGGTTGACTATAATGCGATGCACCAGACTCGTCGGGATGGAATCAATCAGGGCAGCTACAGCGTATACCCAACTTCGTCAGTCGTCTATCGCAATGCAACGCAGCATAAGCGACAGCATACGAGACTGCACGCACCTTCTTCTTCAGCTTGAGAAGCGATCCGATCCATGCACACGGTCTGGAAGTTCCGGAAGATGAAGCGAAGACACCTACACAATCCCACATACACCCCGATGGCACCAGAATCAATTCCACTGCCATTGTGCACCTCATGAAACGCGACAAATACCCTATGACTCACAAATCCACTAGCGACTGTACGGGCTTGATTTTCTCGGGCTTGACTGGTTTCACAGGCACTGCTGCCGCCGCCTTGCGCTCTTCGTCTGCAACAAACTCGGACTCGGGCGTTGGAAGCAGCGCGCGACAGCGGCGCACGTGGATCGCGAACGACGCCGAGCCAAAGCCCTCGCGGCAGTGCGGACACGTCGTGAAGCCCCGCGGCCGCAGCATCGTGGGCATGTCGCCACTGAGCGATCTTTGAGTCTGGAGCGCCTGCAGCGCCGCGCGGTTCTCCGTGTCCAGCTCCATTCGGCTGATCGATCTCTCGTCTTCGTCTTCGCGGCTTTTTTAGTTTTGTTGCTGTTTTGCGTCAAAACTGAGAATTTGGATCCATACGACTTGATTGGTGAAAATTTGAATTATTTTCAGCCAATAAGAGTGATTAATGAGCAAGCGAGACGCAATCATTCCTCATCACCAAGCAATCAATCACCAACAGAGGAGAAGAGAGCGAAAATGACCAACGCGATGGACGAGTTCGCGCGCGCCAAGGCGCTGCAGGTAGCCGGCAACGCGCTCTACAGCAGCGGGCGCTACGACGAAGCGCGCGAGCAGTACTCGCAGGCCATCGCGCTGCTGGAGGCGTCGCTCGGCGCTGTCACCACGAGCTCTGAGAGCGTCCAGCAGCTCAGCTTAGTTGACAGCGACGCAGGCGCTCCATCCGCTGCTGCGACTGCTGCCTCCCAATTGTACTCGAACCGCGCGCAGACGTTCATCCAGGAGCGCAACTTTGCTGCTGCACTACACGGTTTGTGTCTTTCTCAGTGCGTATGGTAGTATGTGTGCCTGTCGTGGCAGTCGTCGTCTTACATGTTGCTTGTTAATTATGAATGGTATTCTGCAGACTGCACAAAGGCGCTCAAGTACAACACCGAGAACGAGAAGGCGTGCCTACGCCGTCTGGTCGCGCTGGAGAACCTCGAGCGCTTTGAGGTCGCGTTTGCGCAGGTGGAGGCGATCCTCGAACAGCCGGGAGCGCGCGAGCAATCACCCGCGCTCTTCCAGTACGCGGTCACAGCGAGACGCAGACTGCGGAAAAACATCATCAGAGACAAGGAAGCGGCGGCCAGCGAGGTGAAGCAGATGGGCAAAATGGTGCACGATAACCAGCAGCTCCGCATCAACTTTGGGTACTTTGGGTGAAGATGCACATGGTGTGATGGCTTTGCTAATAGATCTACCATTTCTAAGATGTATGGTATGCTTGCTATTATGTGCATCATGTAGCTCGCTAATCCCGTCAAAGGTGCCGCTGGGCGAGTACTTTGAGGTCGTCGTGAACATCGGCAACGAATTCGGTCTCTATCGACGCGATTACCTCAAGCCAGGCGAGCGCATCTTTCTCCAGTGCGCACTGCGCAACAACGCAGACAACCTGTTCAAGCTGGTCTTCCACGCTGCGTCTGATGCGAGCGGAGACAGGGGCAGCGATTTTAGCGTCCGGGAGGACGGGCGTCTGACGCTCAATGATCGTGGCAAAGTGGTGTTCCGCGTGGCGATCGATGCGAACGCTCAAAGTGGTGAAGGTGATGCTGCGCTTCATCGAGAGAACATGTCCTTGATGGTCACGGTGCACAGCGATTCGCGAGTCAACTGGAGTCTGTTCCCCGTGGTGTCGCTGCCGTTCGACGTGGTCGCATCCTCGGAAGCACTGGTCGAGGGCGACATTGGGGATCTCGGCGCGCACTGCTGTCGTCTAGTGGAGATGGACGGGATCGACCGAGAGATCTTGTTGGCCGAGTCTCCAGGCAATCTAGGTACGAACAATGTGTGTCCATATTGTGTCCCGCTCAGGCTATTATTGACCAGTAGACTCACATGACTCTACAAATGTGTTTGAATGCATGTACAGGAATCGGAGGCAAGCTCTGGGACTCGTGCCTTGTGATGACGCGCTACTTGGCACTCAACCGCAACTTGATCGAGAACAAGACCGTGGTGGAGCTCGGCAGTGGACTCGGGCTGGTCGGCATTTTCTGCGCGATGCTCGGCGCGAACGTCACGCTCACCGACATTGACGAGGTCGTGCCGTTGCTGCAGTACAACATCGCATTGAACTTCCCATCGCCGTCTTCTTCATCGCCAGTGAAGGGCGACGACAAGAGCGTGGTGCCGAGTGCAACAGCCCATTTCTGGGGCTCGTCGACGTCCAACCTCCCCGTGCAGCACCCGGACGTGCTCGTGCTCTCGGACGTGGTGTACGACCCCGAGGGGTACGTGCCGCTCGTGACGTCGCTCGACGCGCTTGCGTCTACGAACACGGTCGTGCTCATGGCGCACCGCTCGCGGAACCCGATGGAGCACCAGTTCTTCGAGTTGCTCGGCGAGAAGTTTGCGTACGAGCTGATCGACTGGGCGAGCTGCTTCGCTGTACACGATGGTGGTGGTGACGGTGAGAGCAAGGTGCACAGTGCAACATCTTCATCTTCTTCGTCCAGTGCCAGTGATCACCCTTCCGATCGTCCGTCTGACACAGCAAATAGCCAGCAGCGAGTGCTTCAAGACGTGAAAATTTTCAAAATGCAGCGTCTTTAGCGTGGTGGACGGCTCTTGGACGATCAACCAACCGACCGTATAAAAGATGAAGATGAAGAGGCGGACGACGCCAATAGTCAAATGATATACGGCCTGCCATCTGCGAGGGAACTGAACAAGTCACTTCAACGATTGACGGCCACTTTCCAAAAAGGCTCGTCTTTGCCTGCTCAAGGTGTCAACAATGAGGCGTCAACCAGTCAGCGCGTTTTGCACAAAATGCAAAAGGCTGCAAGGAGATCAACAGCTCAACTGTGTGCTTGCTGGAAGATACAGACCAATCGTTTTGTGGATCGAGGACGATACAGTAGTAACAGTGCACGCGAGGAGCACCTTCTTCGAATGTGCCTACTAACATGACAAACAAGTCAAGGAAATCACAAACGAGTAAACTCTCAAGAGCGTGTGTACGTGGCGCCATTACACCATTCTACAGGTACTTTTGTCAGTGATGAGGGACAACATTTGTCCTCTCGCGTCTCTCTCTTCGTCTTCAGCAATGCAAAGTCACTCAAGAGATAACTCACACCCGTAGGCGATCCCACGCCAGCGCTACGCTTGAGATTACACAGCAGTAGGATCGTATTGTAAAGCCCCTCCCGCCTCGTGGCACATCCTCCATCTCACACAGACCGATGGGACGCAGCTTAACTCCCTAACGTCCGCCAATTATGCAAAAGTGTGACGCAACGTCAGCGGCGGTTTCAAGTCGGTTCCCCATGTGGTGAGTCAGGCAGTCAGTTTCTCAATGCCCGACCGACCGACCGACCGACCAGTCGACGACCGTTTCTCAAACAGAAATCACACGAATTTTCATTCGAACCTGATTGCACCAGCAGAAGTAATCCCGAGCGATTACGAAGAGGTACGTGTACCCCATGGGATTTGCTGGAGATAGATAGGTACAGTCTGTCACCACCCCACAACCACCACATTCGCCATACGGGCTGACTGAGGTGGGTGTGCTCGCATTGTGGACCGCAAGCGTGGAAAGGTATGTGTGATCGAGGAAGTTAAACGCGTAGAAGCGTTCTGCGCATCAAGAAGTTCAGGTCGCCAGACAAAGCACTTGCAGCAGACAAGCCTACCTACCTTGTCAATCCGCACTGCCTTCCTTCGATCAAAGTGAGAGCGCCACGTCAAATCCGTGGATGTGTGAGTGCTGCAACTCAGTGGGAGGAGGAGGATACACCGACGAAGTCGTTCTGAGCATTTTGGTTTTGGCTGGCTGGCTGGTCTCTGCAGGCGTGAGCAGCATTGCGAAATGGCTTGATGTTCGAAAATCCCAGCTGGCGCGCGTGGGTCCAGTTCCAGACCACCGACTTGTCCATTTGTGTTCGCTTGTTGTCGTTGCGGTGGTTACTGTTGCAGTCGGCCCGTCTTTCCGGAACCATATGTTCCTGGAAAACAATGCAATCATATCAGGTTCACCTGACCTGCCTCCTTCCAAGAGGTACGGACAGCTGAGGAGATCGCTGAAGCGCTCGACAACAACAAAGGGTACAGATCCCCAGCCAAGTCAAGACGGACGATGACGTGAACAACGTGAGAGCTGCAGATGGACAACTGAACTGACTTTTTGTATCTATCTCGAATACAAGCACCAGCGCTTTTTCTCGAACACAGCCACGATAACCGCAGAATGGTAGCCAATGAACTCGCAGGGGTTCTTTTACACGAGGTGTTATTTCTCGATCGTTTCTTCGTGCTGAGAAAACAGCTGGCTCCACCGGCCGTTATCTGAATATGTGCAGCTCCGACAGAACGTTGCGAGCAGATCTTATTCGCTGCTTGACGCCTTCCATTCTACGGTGGTGTACCCTACGATGCAGTGGCACTTGGCAAAGGAGACGCAGTCAGACCAATCGTCATCCAGTGCACCAATGCGTTGAGGATAAAAGGATCAAAAGGCGGCTCGGGCGGTTGGCTTCCTGGCGCGATTGGATTTGTCCCCCCTCCGGGTCCACAGCATATAGATCGATCTGTGCTCTTTCGTCAAGAATCTCCGAAGAAGGAAGCAGCCTGTATGAACAACCCCGTCAAAGTTTTCAAAAAACAAATGCACCCGTCATGGCTACAGTAGTTATTGAAGCTGTTGCTTCAAAATGTGTCTAGGGCCAGACCGCTACATATTACAAGTGAGTACATGTACACACACTTTAAACTGCATGGAGGGAGGACCAATCAGCGGATTATCATTCGGTCGACAATGGAACTCTGGACTAAGCTAAACTTTGCTGCTGATAAGGGCTGCTTGATGACGCTCCGGCTTCCATGAAGACCCTCACAATCATTTTTTCCAAGTGAAGAACGAAAGCAAAGCCGTCCCAGCTGGCCGCGTGACGTGTTCGCAAGCCCCCCAGTCGCATTCTTTATGACCGGTTGGTTGCTTGGTCGTCGCTGCGGCAAACCGTGTTGTGTGCAAGCATACAACACTTTCTTTCTCTGATCCTTCCTCTCATTGGCTGAAATCGACACCTCCTCCATTTTCAGCCAATGGAAGTGCACAATTGCCTATTTTCTGTCCCTCCCCGAAAACAGCGGCCAGTGGGCCGGCGGGTTGCCTGAGATCAGCTGGCATCCTGGTTTCTACCATCGCGGGAGCAGATGTCCGCAGCGGATCTCTAAATGTCCGTCGGATCTGGATGCCCTTCGCAATACAATACGACCCCGAGCATCTCGCTGACCGCCGACTGTAGAGGTGGTGGCAACAACGTGGCTCCTCAAAGCGCTGGATGTGTGTCATTTTTTTGAAAGGAAGAGGCCCGACGCGCGCGTCTCGCTCTCAATCAATTTTTCATCCGCGTAGCTCCTCATCCGTCCACAGAGCTTTCGTAGCTCCTGGGCATTCGTCATCATCAACAACAAGGACAAGTGGTTGACGCGGAAAGCTTCGGAGGAGATCGGTAGCATCGCGTTCCATCATTCCCCAATTTGCACGCGGTGGTCTAGTAGCACGCTCAGTGGCCACGCCGCGCTCGCAACTATTATTTACTACTACTACTGCGACAGCAACAACAACAACAAGGCAAGACACAGGACTTTGCTTGTATAACAGACCCAACGCAACCAACCAGCAGCCCACTCGGTATGCTGAAGAAGACCAAGAGCAGCACCCTGGGCAAGAGAAAACAAGCGGCAGCCATGGCGATGACAGCGACGACCTCTCCTTCTCAAGAGCAGCAGCAGCGCAAGCACCCGCGACAGCAGCAGCAGCGCAGTAGCTTCAGCGGAGCAGGCGGCAACCAAGACGCCGACGAGGAAGAGCAGAAGGAGCAGCGCCAGCCGAATGTCAGCGAGTCCAAGTTCCACGACAGTGATGAGGACGATGGCGGCGATGACTCGGCAGGCGACGACTACGGCCACCACGACGATGACGACGAAGAGGAAGAGTTTGTGCTCGACCGCAAGGACCTGCTGATCGTCAAGGACGGCACGATCCGCGTGGCCGAGTCGCTCGACCAGCAGCAGTTCGACGCGAACGGTGAGGCGATCAAGGCGTCGGGCACGTGGACGAAAGCCGAGCACGACCGGTTTCTGAAAGCCATGGAGACGTACCCAAAGGGACCGTGGAAGGCGATTGCCGCGATGGTCGGCTCCCGTACCGTGCGCCAGACGCAGACCCACGCGCAGAAGTACCGGGAGAAGATGGCGCGACGTATGCGCGGACTGCGCAACCGCAACGGCACGCTGCAGTACCCAGTGTCGGGGAGTGGCAGCGCTGATGGGATGTACGACTTCGGCGGCGGTAGCGCACTAGGAGGACTAGGAACGGTCTCGAGCCACGACCGGATGACCGCGGTGTACCAGCCCGCGAGCGCCATGGCGAGCCGCCACCACCACTTCTTACATCACCACCATCAGCAGCAGCAACAGTATCACCAACAACAGCAGCAGCACTACCAGGCCATGCCGGGGATGCCAATGGCGTCGTCGATGCACGCACATGGGGCTGTGGCACCTTCATCCACGGAGTTCAACCAGCTGAGCACGTCGAGCATCTCGAGCGCGTTCATCGGCAATACGTCGTACCCGCCATCCTGGGACCCGCGCCACATCCCAGGCGCAGTCGTACCACTTGTCGTGCCAACAGTAGCGAGAGTAGCGTCGTCTGGATCCACTGTGTCATCCTCACCGGAGACTGGAGCTGCTCGACCTTCCGTCGCCCCTCTCGTCCCCGCGGCACGCGCGTCCGGCAAAGTGCCGGACTTTGACGAGTCCATGGACTTCCTCATGAACGTCTACTCGTCCAACCCGAGCCAGCTGGGCGATACCGCGCTGCCTGAAGACGCGTTCTTCAAGCGCGAGTGACTGCGAGAAGCAAACGATCTAAGCAAAGAATGCTAGGCCAATGCGCGCCGACGGCGGTGGTTAATTTAATAAAGAGCTCTGCTTCTCGTTTCTCAGCTTGGTCAACACACATCAAATAGTACGAAAGTTCACTGATAGAAGACCATCTGGTTGACCTTCGACCTGGAGGCCAGTCGAACACGAATTCAGAAGAAGCAAACCCACACCAAGAATTCAAGGTGCTGTGATTGGGAATTGAATGGGGAATGAATGGAACGACCTCCGTTAGTTGTGCCTTCAAAAATATTGGCACTTGGCTCTATCAAAGAGATGAAGTCACTCGGAACAGCGAATTGTGTCGTGCGATTTGGTGTGTCACACATAATTGTGGATCGTGAATGATGGTCTGAATGACGCTAATCCAGGCGAACGCAATCAGCAGGACTGCATTTTCCGAAACATCGGCTTATAAGAGTCACGCGTACAGTAGAACAGAAGAACGAAGCGACACACAGTATAAAAATGAAAGTACTGGATTATGCTATTCTATCATAGCGTCATACTGATCATCACTCGCGTTCCACAGAGATGGACTATTTACTATTATCAGTCCAGGTCCGGTGTCCAGAGTTCCCCCCTCCCCCCAATGCCCAGTTCGAAGATCTCTTGGCTCATTCCTTCATTTGCCATCTCCCACGCATCCGAAGACACCAAAGCCCAGCTCTCTCACTCTCAAGATGTCCACCGCCCCACGAATCATCAACGCCTACGCCGCCTCCGAGAAGAGCGGCGACTGCAAGCCGTGGCAGTACGAGTCCCGCCCGCTCGGCGCCGAGGACGTCGAGATCAAGATATCGCACTGCGGCATCTGCGGCTCCGACATCCACGCCCT
This sequence comes from Globisporangium viniferum, assembly GCA_023333705.1. Classification (NCBI taxonomy): domain Eukaryota; phylum Oomycota; class Peronosporomycetes; order Pythiales; family Pythiaceae; genus Globisporangium; species Globisporangium viniferum. The sequence goes on along the minus strand of JAASFI010000729.1, from coordinate 2,083 downwards.
CGACAGCGGCTGGGGTCCGTCCATCTACCCTTGCGTCGCCGGCCACGAGATCGTCGGCGAAGTGACTGTCGCGGGCCCAGACGTCAAGCACCTCGCTGTCGGGGACCGCGTCGGCGTCGGCGCGCAGGTGTGGGCGTGCCTGAACAAGGACCCGAACGCTCCGTGCCGAGACTGCGCCGCCAAGTGCGACGTGAACTGCAACCGTATCGTGTACACGTACAACCACATGTACGAGGACGGCGCGATCACCTACGGTGGCTACGCCGACTACGTGCGCGTGTCCTCGCACTACGCGTTCAAGATCCCGGCGAACATCCCGTCGGACGTCGCGGCGCCGCTGCTCTGCGCCGGCGTGACGGTATACACGCCACTGAAGCGCTACGCCAAGGCCGGCGATCGCGTGGGTGTGATCGGCATCGGCGGTCTCGGCCACTTGGCGATCCAGTTCATCCGCGCCGTCGACGCGACCCCGATCGCGTTCTCGCGCTCGTCGAGCAAGAAGGACGAGATCCTCGCGCTCGGCGCGGCGGAGTTCTACAACCTGAGCGACCCGGAGGACGCGAAGCACGTCATCTCGTCCCTGGACGTGCTGATCATCACGGCGGACGCGGACAACATGCCGTACAGCACGTACATTAACCTTGTGCACGCGCGCGGCACGGTCGTGATGCTCGGTCTCCCGAACGACAACGTCACGTTCTCTCCGATGTTGATTGTGCCGAAGAGCCGCCAGTTCGTCGGCAGCTGCATGGGCTCGATCGACGACATCAACGACATGCTCGCATTGGCGTCGGCGAAGAACGTGCGCCCGATCATTGAGAAGCTGCCGATGACCAAGGTGAACGAAGGCATCCAGCGCGTGCGCGACGGCTCGGTGCGCTACCGCGTCGTGCTTGAGAACTAAGTAGTCACTGGCGTTTCCATTTGAACCGATCGATTCCGGATGACCACACTGAAGTGTTACGGTGAGCGACAGTAACAAAAAAGCCGAAGGGCATTAAGTGAGTGCCACAAGCCATGCATTTATCTCCATCTGAATACAGCACCGAGCGTCTTGCCAGCCTCTTTGTAGTCCGATCACAGTTATTATATCGTTCGTGTACAGTCCACTGCTGAGATTGATCACCATCATTGCTGAGTTTCCCAAGACTGTATACCACTGCGTATACTACCACTGAGCTTCAGTGAGGTGTGATAGACGTGAGGAGAACACTCTGAACGGGGATCTTCACAGGCGCAATCAGCTCGACAGCGTCAGCCTCTTCCACGTAGATTGCGAGCTTAAACCCCGGATGCTTTCGGTGAGAAACGTCGGAACTGAAAATAAGTTGCCAGAGGGAAGCTGACAGTGTACGCCCCCACAAACATGATGAGCGCGCGCCGACTGTAGCTTCCATAGATGCGCAGCTGCTGCGCGTCCAGTTTCTGCTGCGGACAGAACCAGAGCGCTGTCAGCGACAACAGCTTGACGCCCGTCATCGCCAGGGCCCCGTAGAATACCTTGCGCTGGATGGACGACGAGTTGGTCGCGAGGTCCTCCACTCGGATCACGAGCCCACTGCCACTGTCTCGAAGCGCCGACATGAGCTGCGCGCCGAGCACCTTCGCGATACTCTGGAACGAGCTCAGCAGTCCGAAGATCGTTCCCTCTGAGCCCTGCTGCGCGACCTCAATGGTTGGCACAAACGCCGAGAGCAGCAGCAGAACTCTGAGACTCACGCGCAGCATACTCATGATCGTGATGATCCATGGAGAGCGCACGACGTCGAACGCGACCAGCGTGTTGCCCGTGAAGTAGACCAACAACCAGGACACGAGCACGAGCGCGATGGTCGTGACCCAGCTAGCATTCACACCGTAGATTTTCCAGAGCAGAAGTGCCGCGACAAACAAAGCATCACAAACCACCGAGCGCACGAGCCTGCTCTCTGGAGACGCCTCATGGGCCCAGAACCCGATCGCTTTGCTCACCTCCGTGAAGTCCAGGAGCGCGAAGAAGTAGAGCACGCAGTTGAACGTGATGAGCTGCCAGATCGCCTTCTGCTGCGCGCACCTGCAGAACTGTTTGCACGTCTCGAAAAAG
>JAASFI010000728.1:0-18806 GCA_023333705.1 Globisporangium viniferum | reverse complement strand
TCATTTGTACGCGGCGTTCTTCACTCTCTCTCCTTTTCAATACTTCTCCACAGTTGTGGAGCTGCTCACTGCTGTGGCTGGCCGTTCGCGAGATGCTCGGCGCGGCGGCGGCGCGCGATCACGAGCCCCACCGCCGTGAGCACGATCGTGCCGATGGTTACGACGGACGCGATGGCGATCCACATCGTGGGCGATAGGTACAGGAAGACCTTGTCGCCGCCGCCGTCGATTGTGGTCTTCGCGGTGCCGGCCTTCGCGCCGAGTGGGATCACCGGAAACACGTTCACGCCGCAGTTGATCTTCGAGTCCATCTTGAGCTTGAAGTAGCCCTTGTCGCCCCACTGGGACGAGTACGAGTTCTTCAGGATCCAGTAGTCGGTCGAGCCGTCCGAGCCGTATCCGACCAGCACCACGGCGTGATCAATTTGCGAGCTGTCCGTGAAGTCACCGCTGTTCGGGCACTCGTAGATGCCGCCCTTGTAGTCCTTGAAGTTGCTCCCCGAGTTGATCGCGACCGAGATCGGCTGGGTCTGCAGCGCGATCTTCAGCAGCACGGTTGGGTCGGTCGAGTTGTCGCACTTCTTGCCGACTGCCTGCTCCCAGTTCTCGATGCTCGCGGCGGCCTTGGTCGGGTCGCTCTCGCACGTCATATTGCCCGACGAGGACGACGACGGCGCCTTGGTCTGGGTCTTGAACGGGTTTAGGGTCACCTGGTCCACTTCCTTGTACGGCAGGTCGAGCTCGCTCATGAGGTTGAGGCGCAAGCCCGCCGCGTCGGCGAACGCAGCGTGGGTCATGCCGCCGTCGCAGCCGTTGTTCTGCGAGCCCCACTTCATCTCGGTCTGCAGCCACTTGGCGCCGGTGACGCCATTCGCGGCCCAGCAGTACTGGAACGTCGCGGTCATCTCGCGCTTGCTGCAGTCGAGGAACTGCTGCGGCGAGAGCGGCTGCGGGTCGTTCTTCGAGTTGACGGCGACCGCGGTCTCGATCGCATCCGTGGCGGCGAACGCCCAGCAACTGCCGCACTTGTTCTGACTCTTGACAGTCGTGCAGATGTTCTTGCCCATCGGGTTGTCAGTCGAGCACCAGTTGAGCGTCGCCGGCAGCGACGTGTCGAGGCGGCGCGTCGCCTTCGAGGTCTGCTTCATCTCCGCTTCTTCGAGGCGGCGGCGCGTCTGCGCGTGCAGCTCCTGGCGCACAAACTCCTGCGCGGTCTGCTTCCGCTCCTCGTCCAGGTAGAGGTGGCGCGCGTTCACGCCGACCTTGTACGAAAACTCGACGCCCTCGATCGCGGCGTGGGTGCGCACGTCCTCGAGGTACTGCATGTGCTCCTGGAGACGGCGCATCTCGTCGACGTCTTCCTGTGCGTCCAGTCCCTCGCTCTTCATCATCTGGTGCACGACCTCGGCGCGGGCGACGGCGTTGCCCTCTCCATCGGCCCAGAGACAGCGCGCGCCATTCTCGCAGTGGAGCAGCGTGCCGAACGACGCGGGCTCCGAGCCTGAGGCATGAACGACGCCGAGCGCAACGGCGGAAGCGAGGAGCGCGAGCGCGCGCATGATAGAAGGAGCCTGCATGACGGTCGTAATACCTACCTATCTATCTGTCTATCTACACACAGAGAGAGAGATGCAGGCGGTCGGTCTCCTAATAGAAAAATGTCTTCAACGCACGCGGGACGACCGGTCTATCAGTCTGCTGGCGAAGCGAGAATGAGTCCGCCCTTGTTGTCCTCGCGCTTGGCTCTCTCTCTCTATTGATGGTGGCGCACTTGGGTGTAGAGAGAGGAGCGCGGGTTTTGTATGGCAGTTTGTAAGGGAAACGTCTGATTGCGTCGCCCAACCGCGCGCGTATTGAACCGAACACTTTTGCTTTTTGCGATTGGCCTTTCCCCTCATCATCCCTAGCGACTCATTCCCCCGCGGCACTATTACGGGGGAATGGCACAGGTGCGTCTCTCAAAATGGGAAATTATATTATCAATAGGATCAACATTTGTGAGTTATAGTATAGAAACGAAGGATAGCATGTCATTTATAGAGGTGATTGAACGGAAGCAGCTGCTGAATCAGACAAAAAGTGATGGAGGAACTATCGTTCCTTTTTTTGTATCATCCCAAAAAACTGACTTGATTTGCGGATTTTTTCCAGGCTGTCAAAGGCAGCCCCGCAAAACAATATTTGGCACATTCTATTAATTTTTACTTTTACCAAGTCTAGTTTGCAGCGTGATAAATACTTTTGACGACAAGAGTCAGTCAAGACGCTGCGCTGTGCCTTCAATTGCAGGATCCAAACCAAATGCCCAACAGCGTCATTTCGATGATGGAACTCCACAATATGCTCTGAGAGCGATCCCCGGCGATCAAGATCACCACACAACACGCTCTCGCAAAGATCAACGCGAGGATTCCTCTTTCAAAAATGCCATTATCACATGACCACCTTCACCAATTTGGGAAAATATACAATCGTGTTTGGGCTTTTATGGATGGCTAGTTTGGCTTGTTTCACCTGAATAAAAATTACAACGTTGTTGGGCGGGATCGATCGATCATTTCGTTCTCTCGGGTGTCTGCTTGTCACCACCGCGTAGCTACAGCTCAGCAGCTGATCAGAAGCTGATCAGCAGCTTGAGTGTCTCTGCTGTGAAGAAGGTCGCGACATGACGCTTCTGCTGCTGGAGTGGGCTTCAGTCATCCGGTTTCTGATGCTGCGTCAGAGTCGAAAATGGCTCACATGCTGTTGCTGGCGGTGCTGACTGATACGCTGAAGATGGCGCTGTTCTCTCTTCGTTCATAACAGTCCTTCTAATCGTGCACGACGGGCGTCTGAGCCAGGTAGATCGAGGCGCCACTCACCTGTTCGCGAAGCGCCGCGCGCTTCTTCTTCGCCCAGAAAAGACCCACGCCCGTGAGCACGATCGTGAGAATCGACACGATCACCGCCAGCGCGATCCACGTCGACGGACTCATTCCGACAAACACCTTGTCGCCGCCACCGTCCACCACTGCAGTCGCAACGCCAGCCTTCGCGCCGACCGGTACCACGGGAAAGATGTTGAGTCCGCAGTTCGCCTTCTTGTCTGCGACGAGCTTCAGGAACCCCTTGTCGCCCCAGGAGCTACCGTACGAGTTCTTCAAGATCCAGTAGTCCCCCACAGTCGCATCCGTGCCGTACCCTACCAGCAAAAGCGCGTGGTTCACATCGTCTTTGGACGCGAGGTCGCCGTCGTTCGGGCAGCTGTAAAACCCGCCCTTGTAGTCCTTGAATGGGTCGTCCGAGTTGAGTGCCACGGCGATCGGCTGTTCCTGCAACGCGGTCCGCAACAGCACACTTGGATCGCTGCTCGCCGAGCAATCCTTGCCGACAACCTGTTTCCAGTCCGAGATGCTCGCCGCAGTCTGGTTCGACGTCCGGATGCACGTCGTGTTGCTGGACGCGGACTGGTCGTTGTACGGCATCACCAGCTCCGTCACGAGTCCGTACTGCAGCTGCGCTGCGTCCATGAACGCGCCGTGGGTCATGCCGCCGTCACAGCCGTTGTTCGTGGACTTCCACTTGATCGTCTCGCTGAGCCACGACACGCCACTCACACCTCCAGTAGCCCAGCAGTAGGTGAACGACTGCTCCGTCTCGCGCGTACTGCACGACAGGAACTGCTGGGGCGCGAGCGCAACCGCCGCGGTTTGGTTCGCAGCGATCGCCACCGCTGTCTCGATCGCATCTGTGGCGGCAAATGCCCAGCAACTACCGCAGTTCTGCTGACTCTTCACGGCCGAACAGACGCTGTGCTTGTGTGGGTTTGCTGTCGTACACCAGTTGAAATCGCTTGTGCTGGTGGTGCTCGAGCTCGACGAACTGGTGGCCATTGTCGACAGCTGTCGCACCGACGACACCTTCGGTCCAGCGCGCATTTCCTTGTGAACAAAAGCCTCGGGCAAGTGCTTTCGGGGCGTCGTGTCGAACAAATGGCGCCCGTTCACGCCCATCTTGTACGTGAACGCATGGCCGACGCTTTCCGCATAGCGATGGACATCTACACACACAATAAAATAAATCAGCCAGTTAGCGCACACAATATCAACTCAGTCCACCCACCCAAGCAAACGAAACAAGACGCACTCTCGATGTAGTCCATGTGGCGCTGCAGGTTGCGCAGCGGGGCCTCGGCGTCGCGCTCGTCCACGTTGTTCTGCGCGAGCAGCAGTCTACGCAGCGCCTGCGCGTCGATCACCTGGTCGTTCTCGCTCGTCCACAGGCATGAGGCGTCGCGGTCTGGCGGACAGCTCACCAGCGTGCCGACCGAGTCGCCCTTCGTCGTGGGGATGTTCATAACGGCAGCTAATGAGCCGAGCGCGGCGAGTGAAGTCACGCGCATCGTGTATTGCAAGCGCTAGAGTCTGCAGATGGAAGAATGAGCTGGGAGAGAGCGAGCGTCAAGGCGCGTACACTGTATGATCTGTTCTGGGCTTCCTTGCTTTGCTGCTTGTTGCACAGATAGAGTCCCACGCACGCTTTTGGCTGCTCTTGAGCTATTTTCTGTGCTTTCGAGTCACACGGTTTGCAAAATTTAGCGTTAGCAAGTTTTCCGCTTTCCAGCCCTTTCCCCCTTTCTTCGTTGCCAGGTATAACTCTCTTTAATATGACGGTGCGCTGCTCACAAACATTGATCATTATAAACGAGGTAAAGTTATAAGAAGGGTTTTCTAATGAAAAGACGTGTGTGATGGATATAGGAAGACTAAACTATACAAAGTATTATGTTTCATAGGTATGATAAACGCCAGGTGAGGACGTTGGCAGATTGGGCTTTTTGTGGTCAGTTGCACAGCTGCTGTTCCGTCAAAACTTGTGCTTTGTATTTGTATTTCTAGGTTTATTGCATATCTGCAGGATTGACCATCTCATTCCATACCGTCTACATTGCTCTGCGAAATTACATATCCTTTTCAATTGCATATCAAATGTTTTTATCGTATTCCGCCGGTTATCTCAGGTTGCCTCCCAGTATAGCGAGCGATTTCAACAGGGATTGCGCCTGAGAAAAAAATAGGGCGATCAAAATCCTGCCGATCATGTCTCCATGTGCATCATTTTCACGTTGCGTGGACAGCTCGCAATCGCAATTGCAATCGGCAGCACAGAGACCCACAAGCTTCGTGCCATGGCTTCCGCCGCCAGCGTTCACACCACGAGACGAGATCTGTCGTGAGTTGCCGTCCACTGTGAAGCAGTAATTCGCGGTGGACACGCTCACCTTGTCCTGTTGTGATGAAAATAAATTATAAACAATCAAACGGTGGGGCTCCATACTTCCTCACATCATCCATTCACATACTTTTACAGCGCCACAGTATGTATCCACAGGGAGCTCTTTGTCCCTCTCGAATCATCCGTCCGCATGTCCGCCCAAGCCACCAGGTGGCGAGGATCACAGTCTGGCTTACCTGTACCTTACACTCTGTCCTGGAAATGCTCAAATCAAAATGCTTGAGTGAGTACTCGAACGCCACAAACTGGAAATGGTGAAGGAATCTCCACCATGTCACGCGAGCCACGCAATCCCAGTTCGCCGCCCATCTCTTACAGCAGAACTGGATGGATGGATGGATGGATCATCGATGACCAGCAGCGTCAAACGTCAAAAACGAGGAGCTCAGTTGTTGACCAAGGGATGCATACATGTTCGTCCAGGCCTCATGTTCATTTTGTTTGCAGCGTCTATTGCAGCCAGCCTCGCCATCTCGGTGCTCTTTCAAAAAAAGTCATGAACGCATTCGGATCATAGTGTTGAAGTTGAGCCAAGACCGCCACGACCCCACTCACTCACTCACTCACTCACTCACTCATGAACGAACGCTCGCCAACTTTAGGCCACTTTTTGTATGGGAACTCAAACCACCTAATCCAAAACAGCATTCCATTTTGGCCGCCGTTCGCCCCCATCCTGGAAGATGCAGTGTCATCTGGGATGGGGCGTGAATCTTCTTGCGGATTTTTCCAACGACGCTTTGCGACTAATCGCGGCTTTGTATCGGATTGCGCTATCGCAAGAAGCGCTCGCTCTCCCATTCAAGCAAAGCTCAACAAGGCAAAAAGGGGAGCCATAAATAGCATCCCGCATTCAGGTTTGTAATCAGAGCTCGCTCGCTGAGCAGGAGGCACGCGGCTCGCTGCCCGTTGCCACTCCACCACTTGACCGCTTGCTCCCAAGCACCAGCCGCTTTGCTCGTCAGCCAACCAGACCGCGCACGGACGCCAAGCGACATTATTGCGCACTGCCCACTGGCTGCATCACCGCAACAGCATCTGTCGCATCTGCAGCACTCGCATTGGCACCCTCTAAAGAGAGCTTTTCAGCAAGTTGCGTGGACGCGTCATTCATATTGGCTGCTTGGACGCTAAGAGCTCTTCAGCTCGCATTTTAGATTCAAGCGACAGACAGACACACACACACACGACAGCACCAGCAACAACAAGATGGCGACCGCGACCGCAACGAAGAAAGCCAGCAGCGCGCAGGAGGTCGCGCCGCTCCAGGTGGCGGCGCCCGTGATCGCATCGCAGTACGCGCGCTTTTTGGCCGGTGGGCTGGCGTCCGCGACCGCCGAGATCTTCACGCTGCCTATCGACTGCACGAAAGTGCGACTGCAAGCACAGCGCGTCGTGTCGGCTCCGGCGGCGGTGCTCTCGACGAACGCCGGCATGGTCTCGACTGCAGCGACGACAGTAGCACGGCAAGAGGTGCAGTACACGGGCATGGTCGACGCAGTGCAGAAGATCGTGAAGGAAGAGGGACCCGGCGCGCTCTGGAAAGGCGCGACGCCCGCGCTCCTGCGCCAGGTGTCGTACACGAGCATCTGCATGGTGCTCTACGAGCCGCTGCGCGATTTCTTTGGCGCGAACAACGCCAACAAGAGCGAGGTGCCGTTCGTAAACCGCTTCCTCGCCGGCGGCTTTGCCGGCGCGATCGGCATCACTGTCGCAAACCCGTAAGTGTTGCATTTCTGCATGTGTGTATGTGTGTGTGGTCATGTTGTTGTTGTGCCACGGTGTGTTTAATTGAGCTGTTCGTCACTCACCTTTGTATCTCTCTGTGGTCGACTATCTACATATCTGATAATGCAGAGTGGATGTCATTAAAGTGCGCATGCAGGCGGACCGCACGGGCACGCTCTATCGCGGCGTCGGCGACGCGCTGACCAAGATCTACCAGCGAGAGGGCATGCGCGGCTTCCTGAGGGTGAGTTCGCTATTGTTTGTTATTTATTACTATCGCCTTGTCATGAAGCATGCCACTTAACGCTATACAAACGTGTGTGATCTAAACAAATAGGGCATGCCGCCGAACATCCAGCGCGGCTTCATCGTGAACGCGGCCGAGCTCGGCACGTACGACCACAGCAAGGAGTGGCTGATCACGTCGGGGCTGCTGGCGGACGGCGTGTTTGCGCACACGGGCGCGAGTTGCATCGCGGGCTTTGCCGGCGCCGCGGCGTCCAATCCTATCGACGTGATCAAGACGCGCCTGATGAGCCAACCGACCGACGCCGCGGGCAAGGGCTCGCTGTACGCCGGCATGGGCGACTGCGCGAAGAAGACGTTCCAGGAGGGCGGCGTGCAGGCCTTTTACAAGGGCTTCATCCCCAACTGGATGCGCAAGGCGCCGTGGTGCGTCATCTTCTTTGTCACCTACGAGCAGTATCGCGCGGCGCTCTTTGACCAGGAGTGAAGTGCTTGCTGTGTGTTGATAAAATTATATATAACATGACAAAAACGAGAGAGAATGCAATTGTCCATAAGCCGCTTGCTGACTATCTATCATCTTCGCAATTATATATCGCGCTGACGCGGTGCAAATGATACAGGACGGACGACTTGACATGTTTCTGCAGTGTGTGTATTCTAATGTTGATAGAGAAAACAAGCAAGAATGTCCAATGATGAAATGATGAAATGATGAAATGATGAAATGATGAAATGATGAAATGGAGTCACTTAAATACTAGTTACACACGCAGCACCTTGCTTGCTTTCTAACCAAGTGGGTGGTGGGTGGGCGGCGCGTGGCTTTCGAGAGAGGACGAGATGACCGTCTAACTGCATAAGTACTACTGATCCCTTGGTCACCCCTCCTTCACTGCACTCTCTCTTCAGATGCTAAAATGATAAAAGACAAATAATTAACAATGCAGCGCTTCAAAGTCCCGCATCTGGATGCACCACGTGGAGCGCGGCGGCGTGAGGTAGCAGACGTGGTCCTTGAGCTCGTTCTGCAGTTTCTGTTCCATCTGCTCGCTCAGATCGATGTACTCGGCCGTGTGCATGACGTTGAGCTTCGGGTTGTCCGCGGGCGACGAGATCTTGCCGTTTTTCGGCAGCAGCACGATCGGCAGCCGCTCGGTCTCCTCCTTCGCCCACCGGTCGCGCGAGATCACGTGCACGCTGTAGCGCGAGAACGAGCCGTTCATCATGCGGTTCGAGATCGTGCTCTCGACCGACGGCGCCGGGGACTCGTCGTCGTCCTCGTCGTCGTCGTAGCAAAAGTACGCGGGCCGACGGCGCCGCCCGCTCTCGGTCGTGCTGGAGCCTTTCGAGAGCAGCAAGTGGCGGAACTGCTCACGTTCGCGCCTCCGGGACTCCAGGATCTCTTCGCGGGAGCAGGCGCGGCTCTGTGCATTGCTGCTGTTGCTCTGTGGCTGCTGGTGCATGTTCACAGTCGTGTTCGCTGCGGTGTTCGCGTGGATCACGTGCGAGCTCATGCTCACGGGCGCCACTTGGCTCAGTCGGTTGCCTTCCATGTTCATCAAGAGTTTCTGAAGTGCGAGGAACGTCTCGTCGATCTCGTCGTCCTCGTCCTCCGTGTCATCCTCGGGCTCGAGCACCGGAGACACCTTCCTCGTCCTCTTGGGGCCGCCAGCTGCCGTTGTTGAGGTTGCACTTGCCGTAACAGGTGCCGTCTGGTGCGGATGCGCCATGCCGCTGGCGCCGCTGCTCTCGTACCGTTCTCTCGCAAACGCGCTCATCATGATGCTGTCTATCGTCGTCGTCGGTCTTCTTCCCTCAACTGGCGTTCTCTTGCTCGCTGCTTGGTCAGTTGATTAATGACGCTCGCATGCACACGCGCTTCTCTGTCGCTTGCTACTGGGAGTGAGTGAGTGATTCTGAAGAGATCAGAGAGATGCTGCGACGTCTTCAACGTGCCGATCCGACTAATCAACCGCTTCTCTCCAACGGAACTGCTTGCTTGCTTGCGCTCGCTACGCTCGCACACTCGTCTGCGAAAAAACTTTTCGCGGGCGTCTCTGTCCAACGTTCACGCTCACCGTTTCACTTGCTTTCGCACTCCTAAATCGTGTTCACGCTCCTTGTCACTTGGAAAAGTGGGAGGAGGCAGTCGTCGTGTGAGTGTGTGTGTGAAGAGCTCTTGCCAAAATGCGTGTCGCCGTCGTCCTATTCGCGGCCGTCTGCCGGTCGATTACGCCTCGTGACCTCGCTCGCGTCGCTCCAGCGAAGGGCAACTGATCGAATGGAGCGAGAGAGGAGCGCTGAGCTGATGGGGGGGAATGATAGCGAGCGCGACACCTTCACAGACTTGCTTTTTGTATGGGCGAAACCGCTGCCTGCGATGAAATCAATCCCGTCATCTGCCCAAATCTGACCCGAAACATTGCGCGTTTCAGTATTTTATGACGAAGAAAAGGTGGTGGAAACGAGACGCGCGCTTTGGAATAGCGAAGTGGAGGGAAGAGAGAGCTTTTGGAAATACCAGCTCGAAATAAGTTGTGACTTCTAAAACTGGGTGAATTTGAGTCTAGCAGTTGCAGAAAAAGAGCAAAGTGGGAAAACGTTCGAAATATGGTCTCTATCGCGCAACCTCCTTGGTAGTTTGCGAAGCGACTCCCTCATGTGGAAACTTCAGTTGCTGATAATAAGAGGGAGTAGGGTTGCTCTTCAGATGACTACGTGATATCCACCAATGGTAGCACGTATAAATTCCTGACCACGGCGCTACTGTAATCTCCGCGTTCATCCTCGCTCTCTTTCTGTTTCGTCCGCAGCGAGCAGGTCAAATGTACCAGAAGCGCAAAGTGGGCTTTGCCCTTGGTACAAATAAATGCCCAAAGGTATCACATGGGAATGAATCAACACGGTGAAGCGGCAGCTTGCGCTCGCTTCGCGTAGCATGGAGCATGTAACACACACGCGCTGCCTGCCTGCACACAAATGGATTTTAGACTCAGCAGGCACTAATGGATGGAATGGCCATTGCATTGTGCATTCGCAGGGTCAGCACGAGAGCCAAGAAGGATAGATGAATTATGAACCCAGCGGATTCTTTTTAGAACAGCAAGAAGAAATGAGTTTGGTGGGGTCAGTTTGGGTGGATGGAGCTCAATCATTCATTGGCAGAAGAGTCCAGTCACTCAGTGGAGAATGGAGGGCTGACTCAAACTTCATTTTGTAAGTCTTCGGTATCGACGATCGCTTGAGCGATTGAGCAATTACGCATGCAATGGTTGACTTCTTTTCATGCGATTTTCATGCGTGGAGGCTGTGTTATCTGTGAGTAATGGTGGCTACAAGAACAAGAAGTCAAGTGCTGCAGCCTAATAACTAACTATTATAGGTTGGTTTTGGGGTGAGCGCAGCAATACTATGAACGTAGCCCTACGGCTACGTACGTGGCGCATCAACCATCGTCACCTTTCACGCGTCATCTCTCTCAATCTCAATTGCGCAACTCTGCTCAAGTCTCTGGGCGTATATCTCCTGCGCCTAAAGTGCTCGACTTGCTGCTGGCCGTATATTTTCAGCATGTACAGTACCTCTGTCCCAGAAGTGTGCCGCTTCAAGGCGTGGCCGACCATTTCTGATACTGGGCGGGGGTGAATGAAGAGAAAAGATGGAGCTGGCTCCTCAAGAGCCGCCGCGACCGATCGCGAATGCCATCACCGTGAAGGCAACAGAGTGAGTGAGCGCACACGCACTCCGCAGTGACAAGCGACCAGCAGTAGACACGTACCTGCCGATAGTGAACGCCTGAGAGCGCTGCGGGCGGACGGACCAATCGCTGACGCCATCATGTCGGACCTGCTGCTCTTCTGGCTCAACCACGAGCTGCAGCTCTCGAGCTTCGTGACCGACGTGGAGCGCGACTTTGCGAGCGGCTACCTGCTGGGCGAGATCCTCTTCCAGCTCAACCAGCAGCACAACTTCTCGGACTTCATGAACAGCAGCATTGCGGACGCCAAGATCGTCAACTTCTGCCTGCTCGAGCCGAGTCTGCGCAACATGGGCGTCAAGTTCGACTCCAAGGCGGCGATCGCGATCATGAACGGCAAGAAAGACGCGGCTGCGAGTCTGCTCTACCAGATCAAGGTACTGTGCATGTGTGTGAGAGTGTACGCCTGTATGGTATAGATCGTTGTCTCATTCTTGCGTTATGGCTGTGTGTAGATGACAGCAGCGAGGGTCGGACGCGCGCCGGACGTGTCGACCAAGTCGCTCGAGCAGAAGTTCATCCTGCCGCTACACAACATGCCCGCGAAGCTCGCCAAGCCCGCGTTCGATTCCGGCAACCACTCGTTCTTTGAGCACTCGGTGCGAAGGCGCGTCAAGTCGCTCACCACGCTCAAGCGGGAAAAGTAAGAACACCCCTTCATTGCGGGATTCAACGGTTGCCCGTGTATGTTGTTCACCTACTATGCGCTGTGTGTCCGTATTGTAATAGAGAGGAGATCGCAGAGGAGGCGCGGAAGAAGCAGGAGCATCTGCGCAGCCAGGAGGAGATCAAGGATCAACTCGAACTCACCAAGGCCGAGCGGCTCCATCGAGCGTTCATCCACAGCCATTTCATCAAAGAAGCGCTCGAAGAGACCGATTCGCCCGCATGGCGCGTGGCGCTCGAGAAGAAAAGCGAGCGCGAGCAGCGGAAGGCGCGTTTCTACCAGCAATTGCTGGCGCATCGAACCAAGCAGCAGGTAAAGGACGCTCATGATGATTATATGCCATGTGAGGGTACTGCTTGCTGAGTAACTAGCTTTGCTCGTGTGATACAGGAAGAGCACACGTTTAGTCTGCGACAGACTGTGAAAGAGGACCTGGACGAGTTTGAGGTGTGTGGATGTGCAAACTCTGACAATGGTTCTATACTAGAAATTGGTTTCAATGAGCCATACACGCTAACTTTTGATCGTTTTGCTTTGTAGACTCGGCGTGGGCCAAAAGCGCGTTCAAAAGACTCGCTGCTCTTTTCTCAGAAATCCGTCGGCTACGGACTTCGCTCTCTCAGCGCTACGTTGGAAAAGGCTGACAGCGCAAACAGTGCTTCGCTGGTCTCTGCGTCTTCCCGTCAGGCATCCGAGCGAGTTGGTGACCGAGTGGAGCTGGCAAACAACATCAGCTCCATCAAGGAACAGAAGCAGCGCCGCGAGAAGCGCAAAGAGCAGCTCGAGCGGCGACGCAAGCGGTTCGTGCAGGAGTGCGGGTACTACCACTCGCATCTGAGTACGGTTCGCGCGAACACGGCGCTCGAAGCGCTCGTAGCGAGAGAGACAAACAGTGAGAAAGACGTCCGCAAAGACATTGACAATGTGATCCTCTACAAGGAGGTCGCGTGTGAGAACAGAGAGCAGAGGAGCCTACAGTACAACAAACAGAAACGCGCCGACATGGAAGCTGCGATCGATCGAGACGCGAGTGTCTACGGACGGCTGATACTGCGCTACGAAGACGATAGCGAGATGCAGATTTTGCAGAAGCAGCTCCTGGTAACTGCGACCCAGGCTTCGGAGCGCCACGAGAACGAACTCATTGCGTCGAGCATCATGCAGCAAGTGGTGGATTTCGCGATGTTTATCGCAGGAAAGCGAGAAGAGACGCTTTTCGCGCGCACTCCGATGCTTTTCTTACCAGAGGAGACGTGGATGGAGTACAAAATGCAGTTCGCTAATGGTCATGTGCTGGGTGTTGCTGATATTGGCGATGGCGATGACTTGGAGCTGCTCAGCAAGTACCAGTTAAATCAGTACCTGGCATCGTTTCTTCCATTCTTGCGAGATTCCGACTACGTGGGGGCTTCTGCAAAGGGCAGAGCACTGTCGCCGTGGTGTCCGCGCGATGCGAAGTTCATTGGAGCTGTTGATGTTCTGGAAGACCGGTTTGCATTAGGCGAAGAAGTCAAGTACGTGCGGTGGATCAGTCAGACGACGGCAGTATCTTCATCATCATCATCGTCAAGTCCAGAACTTGTCGAGGAAAAAGAACAAAGCGAAGTCCCAAGTCCACAACTGGAAGCTACTGTTGTCACATCATCAGAATCAGGTCAGGATGCTGCTGGCGAAGACACCCAAGAGAGAGCTGTCCCGCCTGAAGATTCAGCCATCGACGCACCAGACGCTGAGCTTGTCGAGCAGCCGATCGTCACCACTACCCCACCGAAACTCCTTCGCGTCCTCGTGCTCGGCTCGCCATTCGCTGGCAAGAAGACACATGCGACCCGCATCGCTGAGAGGTACGACCTGGAAGTGATCTCCGTGCATTGTCTCTTGGAAGACGCGATTGAGAGACAGAGCGAGGTTGGTGTCGAAGCGCAGCAGCTTCTTTCGAGCGGACATGAGATCTCAGCGCACATTTATAGTCGACTGGTCCTGGATGTGGTTCACGCACTAGAGACATCAATAGCAGCGTCATTGGCTGCTGCTGATAAAGAAGAAGCTCAAGGAAAATCAAAGACTACACACAAGAAAGGCTGGATCGTGTACGATTTACCTGGCACCGAGGAGCAGGGTCGCAATTTTGAAGAGCTGCTCACGGGGTTCGTGGACCCGTCGTTGATCGCGTCCCCGTACGACTTTGAGTCTGTGATCGCGCCAGGATGCGTGAAACCAAAGCTCCCGTCGAATTTCCTGCATGGCAAGTCTGGGGTCGATCTCGTGTTTTACTTGGACTGCGCGTGTGAGACTGCGATGGAGCGGTGTTTGGGACAACTGGAGGACGACGCGACCCACGAGAAGTTCCATCTCGTGTACAACCCACCGCCTCAGGAGTCCACGGATCGCCATCGACTTTCCCATACAAATGCGAGTCTGAACTGCGGCGAGCTTTTGTCGATCCAGTGTCTCTCGGTTGAGGATTTCGCGAAATTCCAGAAGCCATGGTACGAGAAGTTTGATACGTTGAGAGAAGTGAGTACTTCCGTGGACGCAGAGGAGACCCACGAGCGTATGGTGGAGTTCGTCGAGGATTTCTATCGAAACCAGGAAGACCAAGCGCTTGGCGAGCAGCAGGAGAAGGAAGCAACCGAGCTGGAGTCGATGCTCGCGGAGGAGCAGCGGCAGCTGCGATTGCTGGCGCTCGAGAACACGATCACGAGTGCTCGAGAGGACCATGCGCGCTGTCAGCAGGCGCTCCAGCAGGCAGAAGAGGCGAAAGCGAAGAAAGAGGAGCTCGCAGAGCACCGCCAAGCAGTCGACGCAGCTCAGAAGCAGGTTGATGCGGCAATCTCCAAAGCCAGAGTAGCCGTTCATGAGGAGAAGATGCTCGCGGAGAAGGCAGCGCAGATGTATTCAGGGAAACTGTCGCCGCAGCTGAGCAGTTTGCTGGCGACTGTGTGGAACGATATGGAGAGCGAGTACATTTCAGTGATGGTGAAGGCGTTCAATCTGCAGCGAGAGCAGCGGCGGCGTGCCGCAAACCGCGCCAAGCTCATCATCGACGAGTTTTGCTGTTTTCTGCGGCGACCCGATGCAAAACAGAGCCACGTGAACACTTTCCAGGAGCGGTTCAACCTCGTGATCGACGAAATGCGCTTTGACGAATCCACGAAGCTCGAGCTGCACACACGCACCGACGTTTTGCAGGATGAATTGGCGCTGATCATCGAGACAAAAACGAGTGAGAACGAGGAGGAGCTCAACAGTGTGATGAAGGACGGCTGGATCGAAGACACGTGTCAATGCGTCGCGATCATCTTCCAGGGAGCGCTGCAAGCCGAGTGCGACCGCTTTCTCGTGTCCTTCCAGTTGCTGGTCGAAGGGTATTGTGCGGCAAGCAGCACGCCCGCGATCCTAGCGCCTGCGGTTGAGAACCTCAAGCTGAACCACGCGCTTCAGGATCTGTCGTGTCGACTTTTTTACGATGCCTCTGCAATTGCGGAGGAGGTTCCGGCTATTCCAGTGGCTGCAGCTCCTGTTGTAGCGGCACCACCAGCAGGAAAAGGTGGGGGAGCAGCAGCAGCAGCGAAGGGAAAAGGAAAAGCTGCAGCACCGGCACCAGCAACAACAGCAGCAGCAACACCTGCGAATGCGAATGGAAATGCGGACGGCTCTGCTATTGATCTGATGAAAGAAGGCGGTGACCCGATGTCCATCGAGGAGCTCCTGAATTCCTACGACAGAGCTCTTCAAAAATGCGACACAATCGTTCAGTTGGTCACCTCCAAGGTCGCCGACAATGGGGGAGCAAGCGGTGGTGGGGAATCAACTGGTCATTCGGATAGTGCATCACTATCATCATCTCCATCATCGTTTTCGCTGGATGTCTGCGCGATTAACCTGATGAAAGGCATCAAGTACGAGCACGACTTGGTGCAGCGCCGCATTCGATTCCTGCGTGACGCTGCGCAGACCGTGTGCGAGCAGGTGACGCGCTCCATGCGAGCGGTGGAGATGACGCTGCGCGACGTCATTGAAGAGCGTCGAGATCGCGAACAAGCGGCGGTCGCGGCGCTGGTCAAGTACGTTCGAGCTGCGATCGAGGCGGAAGTCGATCTGCCGCTGTTTATCAACGTCAAGGTATGGATTGGAATGGGAATGGAGTTTGACTTACCTGTTCATTCTCTAGGTCCTGTTTGTATGAATGAATGGCTTGGATGGACTCACTGACTCTCTCCTTTGCTATTGTATGCAGCCTGAGATCCTGTACCGTTTCCCAATCACTGTCCAGCTCCGTGAAGACACGCTTATTGACGTGGATCCGCTGAATCGCCTCGTTGCGCGCGCACCAGTGGACCCGCCGCCGGTGGTCGAAGAGCTCCATCCTGTGGTGTTGAACGCTCGGCAGAGACAGAAGCTCCTCGAATTGCTTCAGACTTCGTGCCCAAATGGAAATGGTGACGAGACTGGTCAACGGTTGCTGATGCCAGTGAGCCTTCTGGTGGACGTTATGAGTTCCTTGACATCGACCCCATTGCTTCCAAAAGCGTGGAGGAAATGCCAGCCGCATGTCTTTGCCAAGGTCAGTTTGTCCCTGTGTGTTTCTCTCGTTGTGGGGCTTCTGCAGTAAATACTTAGTGCTGTGTGTGTGTGTGTGTGTGTGTGTGTGATGCCTTGGTTTCTTCTCCGGTGTAGATTTGTAGCCATTTCCTTACAGATGACGATGCAGCGTCAGGTCTCGTCAATGCGCGTGCGTTCCTTGCGGCATTGAGTGAAGATGAAGCGCTGCTTGCTCAGGCGATGATGGAAGCCGCACAGCAGCAGCAGCAAGAACAGCATGAACATGGAGATGGCGACGCTGCTGTGAGCACAGATAGAGTAACGTTAGAGGAAGCATAGCACGGCACGATAGAGCAGATAGTCTTTCCTTCCCTCTCACACAACACCACAAGGCGACAAACAGTTCCTGTGCGTGTATTGAGCTGTTAGTTTCTCCTTCTTTTTCTAGTCCTCTCCTCTTTTTTCCTTCTCTGCATCATTCATTCGTTCGCCTCACGCCGCTCTCGTCCTGCCGGAACAAAACGATCAATGGCGACATTCACTCTCT
Organism: Globisporangium viniferum; assembly: GCA_023333705.1. Taxonomy (NCBI): domain Eukaryota; phylum Oomycota; class Peronosporomycetes; order Pythiales; family Pythiaceae; genus Globisporangium; species Globisporangium viniferum. The sequence goes on along the minus strand of JAASFI010000728.1, from coordinate 2,039 downwards.
TCACACCTTCACCGCAGCTCTCTCTCTCTCTCTCTCTCTCTCTACAGAACGACTGGGTTCTCACCGAGCTGCTCGGCGAACTCGTGCTCCTCGCCCATGAAGATCTTGAGCTTCTTGTCCTGCAGCGCGCGCATGCGGTTCTTCGGCAGCATGCCGAACACAGCCTTGCGCAGCACCTCCTCCGGCTTGCGCTCGAAGAGCTCCTTGGCCGTGCGCTGCTTGAGCCCGCCCGGGTGGCCCGTGTGCCAGCGATATAATTTGTTGTTCCACTTGTTGCCCGTGAGCACGATGTCCTTGGCGTTGATCACGACCACGTAGTCGCCGCAGTCGACGTTCGGCGCGTAGGTCGGCTTGTGCTTGCCGCGCAGGATCGGCGCGAGCTGCGACGCGAGGCGGCCCAGCACCTGGCCCTTGGCGTCCACGACGTGCCACGCCACTTTCGACGCGTTCGCGATCTTGCTCATGGTGTCTTCTCGCCTGCCTGTGCTGCCTGACTGTCTGTCTGGAAGAAGGTGTCGCCTCCTGTTGCGCGCCTTTGCTTTGGTCTTGAGCCCAAGAGGAAAATGGCCGGGAATCCAACCAACCAAACACATGCGGCGGCAAAAACATTGCTTTTTTCAGTAAGTCTGCGTCAAGCAATTTAGCCAGTCCTTTCGGTAATTAGACTTGGAAATACCGGAGAGACTGTTTCATTTTATTTTGGGGACAGGCGCACTGTTTGTGATGAGTTCTAGTTTGACTTGGTTTTCGTATGCCGCCAGCAGCTGACTTGATTAAAGTATGAGCTTGCCAAGATTTGTTCGAATGGTTCGTAACAGTGCCAATAACGTTATGAATCGTTCACTTTACAGTTAAGAACACAAAAGTGTTTGCTAACTGTAAATACATTGACAACTCGAATAAGTGCGAGCAGCTCAATTTGACGTGCCATGGCGCGCAAGGGCACGGAGTAGATTGTTGTTTTCGGGACATGATCTGAAATAGTGGAGGCAAATAAAGCGTTTTGATCGGAGTTAAATCATTGAATTTATGTGCTATTTCAACTAATCAGGAGTGTCTGACTGATGATCATGAAGAGTTGCTGGCAAGATGCGTCACTAATGTTAGTGACACTGCATTTACATGAGAGACCACGCGCTCGTATCATGGATTCTGTCGCGACCAGGATGGCGCCCAGAGGGTAGGTAGCCCACCCATGATGGAAGTCCCCGCACGACAACCACCACCACCAGTCGCGCAGGATGAGCGTTGCGAGGCAGGCCCAGCGAGCGCAGGCCCGAGCCCAGAACCTCCAAGCTCAAGTATAGGTCGATCGCTGCTCTGGAGCGCCGTGACACTCGTGCGCTTGCTCTGCGCACTCTTCTACGCCGCAAGCGCGTTCCTGTACCGCCGGATCCCGACGACGGTTGTCGCTCTCAACGTGCGCGCATTTGGGCTGATCATCGACACGAAGGAGTTCCCAAGACTGGTGCTGCTGCACGCTCTTGGCGTGCTTGTCCACACGTACTTGCTGCTTGAGATGCTTCTGTACTCGGTCATGCGAAAGCGGCTCATGTTCACCTATAAAGCATTCTTGCAACAACGGAAACTGAGCAAGCGACAACACCAGTCGCATCAGCAACAACGACGATTCTGCATGCTCTCATTGCGCGTAATCAAAGAGGCACCACTCGCCAGGTGGCTCGTGAAACTCAAGCAAGACGCACTCGCGTACTGGTACCGCTGGTTTGGCCGCGACGGCGTCTTTGGCGTCGACCAGAGTTACTTCTGGTCGCTCTTCCTCATCCGCGAGCTGGGCGAGATCGCGCTCCAGACGTGCCAGGCGTTCAAGATGAGTCGTCTCGTGCCGCGGGTCTGGCTCAACCAGCTCTACGCGGCGCTCATCGCAAGCAGCTGCTGGTCCACGCCCGTGCTCGAGTATCTGTATCGCAAACAGCACGCGTGGCACGGACTGCGCATGCGTCTCTTTGTGGACGTCGTACTGGGCTTTGTATCTACCGTCGGCATCCCCACGCTGCTCTCGATCCCGTACCTGAAAG